>CM027120.1:33397257-33507610 GCA_015476505.1 Urochloa ruziziensis | reverse complement strand
AAACTCTCAAGGCCCAAGCTTCTGATGCTCTCAAGCTCCGCAAGAACATCCCACCGAGTCAAGGCTCAATCAAAGATCATCAGCGCGCCATGGATGAAGTGGATCGGATACGCCAGCGAGCATTGGATGCAATCCGATCCCTCTTGTAATTGCCTTGTAATTCAATCGGAGGCTTGTAACCGATACTTTTGCTTGTTGTAGTTTTAACTGTTTCCATCTCTTTCCTTATGGTTATGCATGACTCGTATGACCGTTTATCCGGCCTCTTTTTCTGAATCACATTTAATTTCTCGTCTGACTTGGTCATCAGACCATCAATACGCATTGATTTCATGCCAGCGTTACTTATCCCAATGTCATTTAATGAAATCGTAAACGCTTCCAAGATCTTTTCCCTATAAATAGAGGCACCTGCCAATTCCTCCCTCACCTTCATCCCCTTATACGAACAAAACCAAATCTTAGGAGAAAATGGCAGCTTTCCAACAGGTAAAGATGTTCTCCTTTGCTCAATTTTTTAAAGTATTAGCATTGTTAACACCATCTTTTGACGCCCTCAGCAACTGGATCTGCTCATCGCATCCCTCCAGGCCGGAAATCCTTTGTCTCCTCATGATGAGAACTTCCTCCAAGCTCATGCTGAAGAAATCAAGAACAGGTTTCCAGACGATATAATCCCAGTGCTTCATTCCATCAAT
Source organism: Urochloa ruziziensis (assembly GCA_015476505.1). NCBI lineage: Eukaryota > Viridiplantae > Streptophyta > Magnoliopsida > Poales > Poaceae > Urochloa > Urochloa ruziziensis. Next base: position 33,506,912 of record CM027120.1, on the reverse strand, counting down.
TCCAATGCCTTGCCATCGGGAGGAATCTTGGAGGTTCGCCGTCGAATCCAATTACTTCAAATTTTCTCTTCCTCTACTTGAAGAACAACTCATCCGCTGAGAATCAAGAATAGATCTAAGAGAGAACCTAGAACATCTGATAAATATTACTCGAAACGACAGAGACAACACCGCTAGAGTTCTTCAAGAACAAAGTCCAATTCCGATTCTGATTTATAGCTCTTCATCCGATTCCGATTCAAAGTCTCCCCCTCTTCTCCTTTTGACGTCGGCCCTAAGACGTGTCGAAAAACGGCGTCAACACTAGCAAACATCATTAGTCCATGTGTTGATGTTCACATACAATCAGCAAAACACTAGTGGCCTATTACTAAGTCCATTTTCCTTACAATGCTAGTCGTTGTAAACCATTAGCCTCTCTTTGAAAACCTTGCATGTTCTCCCACTTGTTGAGTACCAACATAAAAGTATTCACACTTTAAAACCGTTGTTCAGAAATTTGACGTTGAGGAATACTTCAACGACTACGATGAATTTTATGGGATACGTTCACCAGTCAATTGCTTGTGGAAGAAGCCAGCCCTTCGTGTTACCATTGAACGATACAAGACATTCGTGTGTATCTATGAGAGTGTAATAAAGTAATTCAATCCTTTGTTTACATTTTGAACGCTATCTTTTGGTATATCCATTTATGACGTCAACATGTGTGTGTTGGCGCTACAACGAGGCCAACACACGAACGCGCACGATCGCGCAGCGGGCAGAAGTGCACCTTGCAGCACCTCTGCACCAGGGCGGTTTAACCGCTATGGTAAGGCGGTTAGACCGGTCTCGCCGGGAGTCCGGCAAGAGACCAACGAACGCTTGCCCGGGAGGGACCCCGTCGAGGCAGGCGCACGCTGGGTTGTCCTAGGCTCGGTAGGCCAGCTAGGACGTCCTCTCATACCATGGAGGTAGAAGAAGAACAGTACATGGGGTTGGAAGAGATTAGGGTTTGAGAAACATAAAGGTAAAAGATGCAAAATAATAGATAAAAGTGTTTTGATCGATTGGATGCCCTCAATCGGCCGTGGCCCTTTATATTTATAGGGAGGGGAGGACTTGCCCCATTAGGAGTCGAAACCCTTACAAATTTCATGCTAAAATACAACTCAACTCGGATTACACAGCCCAAAACCGGTCTAACTGCCCCTGGAAACCGGTCTAACCGCCCCTGGCAGGTGTAGATCTTCCCGGGGTCATATCTTTTTCATCCGGACACCAAATTAGGCGATCCACATATGCATTTTGATCATCTCGACGAGAGGAAGATGATGGTGCAGTCCAATTTACCTTTTGAGCAACTTGAAAATTCCGGTCTAACCGCCTTGGCAAACAGGTTAGACCGCCCCTGGCCAGAACTGCCAAATTTGGGTGCGAACATATGCCCCCCTGTTTTCTAGTAAAGCATGCGTACTAGAAACATTCTTTTGGTCCAAAATTGTCTAAAGACGATGATGAACAATACATCGCCCATACACAAGACTTGTAAGCACATTATGTCTACTAATGTAGCCAAAACAAAATCATAATAAATTCAACATAGATGAAGCTACTATTTCGGCTTTTGCAACATATCTAATAGCAGAAATCATGGTGCTGCCATGGTTTTGATCGCGTAGAGTATGGCTCTTTGGTAAAGCATATGCATAATATTGATAATCATAAAATGAGGACCAAGGATTATACCAAAACTATGGATTGTAACTATATATACCTGAATATGCACTCCATGGCACATGCATCGATGGAATAAATGATGAAGACCAATATGATGACCGTCGATGTTTCTTTGCTTTTGGTGATGATGAATCCCTACTTTGATTGTTCCCTAACCGATCATTTTGCTTTTGGTCGGCTATCTTCTGATGTTTATGCAACAATTTAGCAAAGCTTGGCTTCCTCTTCACCACCTTACTCTTTGGTGTGACATTTGTAGCTTTACCAGAATTTCTAGCAATACCGGTTAAACCGGTTTGGATACCGGTTAGACCGGTTTGTTTTGAACCAGCCACTTTGTGGTCATCTTGCCCCCAGCCGAACTTGATCGTTGCTCAGCTATAGTATTTGACAAAGTCTCATCATTGGGGACAATTTCAGCAATAGCACTAGCCGATTTTTCTTCAATAGTCGGATTTTCTTTATCAAGTGTCAAATCTGAATTTTTGTTACTCTACCATCCTTTTTGACACGATAAACTTGTTTCACCACCTTAGTTTTCTTTTTCTGCATAGACCGATTGTCTTGATGAAAACGATCATTATTTATAGGTGATGATTCACTAATTGTCGGCTCTCTAGAAGTAATATAATCTGGACAAAAGTATCTAGAAAGAGACGACACATATGAATTATAAGACCATGGTGAATAAACATAAGGCATGCTGCAATAAGCCCCCCATGGCATAGGCATAGACGATCCATGTGATGGAAACGACTTTGGTGTAGGAAAAATATTCCATTGCCGATTCTAATCATGGAATTTCTCTCTTGGAGAAGATTTTGAATGTTTAGAATATTTAGGCCGATTAACATCATTAACATTATTTTGTTTTTGAGACTTAGCTGAACTTTCTTATTATACATCGGCTTTTCTCCTTGATGTTTATTACGGCCTTTGGATTCTACAGTTTTCCAAATATTAATCTCAGGTTTCTTGGGCTTAACCATCTTTGGTTTAGATTTATTTTTCAAAACCTTAGAAAAGGCGGTTAGACCGATTTGAGAACCGGTCGGACCGGTTGCGGCGCAACTAGCACCTTTGCCTTTGTTTTGTTGCCCCCCGAGTGTTGAAGTGTTAGATGTAGCCTCTATGCTTTTTCTAGGGGATTTTAGGTCAACAATTTCGGCTAGAAACTCCGACGTGTTTCTTGACCAACAACATCACATGGACAAATTGTTGCAAGGATTATTAGCCGGCTTTTTCATAGCCGACTTTTGAATAACAGGAATCAAATTTGAACTATCCTCTTTATTAATACGATATTTTACAAATTCGGATAGAGGACCAGATAAATTACCTGAGGTTTGCATCTCCTTCAATATATCATGGGTTGATGGCTGTTGCAACTCCTTTATCTTGACGACACGATGATCTGTTTGTCGGAAACACGATAGGAGCAATCTTGCAGCTGCTAGATCATATTCCCGGCTATACTCCTTGATTAGCTCTTCATATGACATCATGTTACTTGGGTTTGATGGATCGGCCATGATAACCAGAATCTTCGTCCCCAGCGGAGTCGCCAAAATATGTTGGCGCTACAACGAGGCCAACACACGAACGCGCACGATCGCGCAGCGGGCAGAAGTGCGCCTTGCAGCACCTCTACACCAGGGCGGTTTAACCGCTATGGTAAGGCGGTTAGACCGGTCTCGCCGGGAGTCCGACAAGAGACCAACGAACGCTTGCCCGAGAGGGACCCCGTCGGGGCAGGCGCACGCTGGGTTGTCCTAGGCTCGGTAGGCCAGCTAGGACGTCCTCTCATACCATGGAGGTAGAAGAAGAACAGCACATGGGGTTGAAAGAGATTAGGGTTTGAGAAACATAAAGGTAAAAGATGCAAAATAATAGATAAAAGTGTTTTTGATCGATTGGATGCCCTCAATCGGCCGTGGCCCTTTATATTTACAGGGAGGGGAGGTATTGCCCCATTAGGAGTCGAAACCCTTACAAATTTCGTGCTAAAATACAACTCAACTCGGATTACACATCCCAAAACCGGTCTAACCGCCCCTGGCAGGTGTAGATCTTCCCGGGGTCATATCTCTTTCATCCGGACTCCAAATTAGGCGATCCACATATGCATTTTGATCAGCTCGACGAGAGGAAGATGATGGTGCAGTCCAATTTACCTTTTGAGCAACTTGAAAATTCCGGTCTAACCGCCGTGGCAAACAGGTTAGACCGCCCCTGGCCAGAACTGCCAAATTTGGGTGCGAACAGTGTGAGAATGGATCTTGGCGCACATATGTCATGCATTCAATTTTGTCCTCAAAATCAGGTGTGACAAAATGACTCCCAAGTTTTAGTGAAATGACTCCCGTGTTCTCTGGGTGATTTTTCCTCTGAGATTTCTTCAGTTTCTGAGCCCTTATTGTAGTCCTATCTTTATGGTTTTCTTAACTTTCTCAATGATTAGTCATATAGACAATTAGACATAATGCCTTATATTGGTCATATGTGAAAAATGTCCTCCGTAACACAAAAAATCCTGTGTCTTACAATGCTTGGTTAACCTCTCTTGGTAGACGCATTTCATAGATTGATGCAGTTCAAGTAGAAAAAATTACCAGGATCGCAAAAAAATTCAACATAAACAGCTTATCTTCCGTAATTACTGCAGAACTCGCCTTATGGTTGTCTGGCCCAGGTCGTATATGTTAAACTCCAAGTGCATCTAAGACAACTACAAGTACTGGCAACTGATGCTAACTACATTGTTCTGTGTACTTAGACAAGGTCATTAACTCACATGAAATTGTCTCAACAATAGCATAGAGCACCAATGATCCCATGAAGACAATACAATATTTGGACACTTTACATGACACACTCTGAACCCAGTCAAGCCATGCAGAAGTTGAAATAAACGCACAACAACCTATCTCCTGGTAAGGCAGTCGGGCACTGTCAGTAGGTTGATTAAGCTGCAAGCTTGAATCTGACCATCCCACTCTGCAAGTTCCAGTGGCGGCTGTTCATCCGGGGTGTCAAGCTAGGCTGATTGTAGACAGGAGGTCGGTCAGCTGTTATGCTGCCAACGGATGCCTGATGATTCCACGCCCTTCATCCAGGATGAAGCTGTTGTCCCTGAAATGTGCGCTGGAGAAGAACGGCTTCAAGTCATAGATTTCGTACTCTTGGGCCTGTTAGCGTATGTATCAAGTCAGAATCCAGATATGTACTGTTGGGATGTGTAGCAAGCATGGACGGAGGTGTTACCTTGTTCTTCAGGTCCTCCACTTTGACCTCGACGTGAGTGAGGTGAGAGGTTGATCCTGACACGATTTCTTCAAAGTGCAGGGCATCCTTGACCAGTGTGCGCAGGAGCAGCAGAAGCAACTCGTTATAATCCTTCTTATATGTCATGTATTTCCTGAAATTCTGTGGACAACAAAATTTTATCTTCAAATTTGCAAGACAATCTATTGTTCTAGAACCTAGACTGATGATAAGTAAAAGAGGGTTCAATATTGAAGATATTAGCTCAATGTACAACAGGACCTAGAAAATGTGCATGAATTTCATTTACTGACAATTCTGGCACCATTTGGTAGCAAACTGACGCACACATTTTACTAAAGTTGATTATCAATAATATGTAGTTTTACTTATGCAGCATTGGGTGAGATTCTATGGCCAGTGAAAAGTTGAACATTTACCTTCTGAAGTGCTTTCTGCACACCGAATTTCTGAGTGGAAATAAAGGAGTCAAGCAAGACACGGATGGCCATGTCAACATCTTCCTGAGACACGTAGCTCCTCAAATGCATCCTTGCATGTGCCTCTGACATCCGAATGATTGATTCTATATGCCTTACTGCAATCGGAACCCCTTGACCATGCTGCAAAATTAGTTCGAAACTACATTACTTCCTTGTTTCAAGTAAGCCAACAAGAAACTTAGTCCAAACAAAGCTCTAAACAAGGCTAAGAACGAAAGATATCTTACAGAGGACTCGCGTCGGAGTTCAGCATAAACATGGCTAATCTTGTCCAGATCAGCATCATGTATTTTAGGAAATACATTCAGCTTAGCATAAGTTATGTACTTCTTTAGCATGTCTTGAGAAAGGACCTAAAAATATAACATTCTGTTAGAGTCACAAAACAGAGTAAAATGTTCTTTCAGATCAAATAGCAAGGATCCATACATCTGGATCAGCTTGTCTTGCAGCAGCTAATGGATCATCATCCACATCAGTTGGGACCCTATCTTCAAGGTTAGCCCCCTTGGGTTGGGACCTGGCATGGCTATCTACAACAAACCTTGCAAGCATTTCATCTGTGAACGGATCGACAATATCCTGCATTCCAAAAAGAAAATTTCAGTACTGATTGACAACTGGTCAAGGGACAAATATTTCACAAATGAAGATCAGCTCCAAACCTTAACCACGCAAAGGACGTCAAAACGTGAAATAATGGGATCCGTCAATTCAACATTCTGAGTGAATGTCTTTGATGAATCATATCTGTGAAATCAAGGATGAATGCATTCAGTAACTTTCTTAGTGTAGGCACTGGTATTACATGGCATGTAAGTAGCTAAAGTTACCTTCCTCCTACTGGGTTTGCTGCTGCAATAACACTGCATCGAGCTTGAAGCGATGTGACAATTCCTGCCTTCGATATACTGATACTTTGTTGCTCCATGGCTTCATGAATACTCACCCTGGAACAATCAGAAAATAATTTTATCTTTAATGATAGTAATCAGATGCTAATAGCACAGAAGATCCAAATGCAAATGTTATCTCATACCTGTCTTGATCATTCATCTTGTCAAATTCATCAATAAGGCATATGCCCCTATCAGCAAGAACTAGTGCACCTCCCTCAAGTGTCCATTCTCGTGTTACTGGATCCTTGTGAACCGCTGCAGTGAGACCAACAGCAGAGGCTCCTTTTCCAGTTGTATATACTGCTCTGTGTCCTGTTTTCTCCACATACCTACAAGATGGCACGTTAGTGGCTTGTCCTCAATGAACTGATGAGAAGTGATTAATTCTGTGCTTACTTTAGAAACTGAGATTTTGCAGTGCCTGGATCACCGAGGAGGAGGACATTGATATCGCCTCGTAGCCTATGTTTTCCCTTCACATTCTTCTCTTGTCCACCAAACATAGCTAGAGCAATGGCAGTCTTAATATCTTCATGGCCATAAATGGATGGTGCGATTGATTTGACAATCTGTTGAGTACAAGTACTAAGTGACGCATTGAACAATTAATAATAGCATATCACATTGCATCAAGAGATTTAAGAGTAGAGCAACAAACCCTTTCACCAATCCTTGGATCCTTGGACAACTTCTCAATTTCTGCCTTATCCTCATCAGTTAATTTGTATGCAGAAAACAGATCCTGCTTTTTTGCCACATAGTTGGCCTCTACCACAGTGGCAAAAACAGGGAAACCATTCTTTGTATTCAAAGACAAGTCAAAATTGTTTGTGTATATCCCAGTGACCTCCTGGAAATGGTGAGCACTAAACATCAGTTTGATGTCAACAGTTATGTATTGAAAGGCAAAGATAAGTAGAGAAAAATTACAATTTCCTCTCCTGGACGAGCACAGTCAATCAGATCATTCAGAAGTATTACTTCTTTGTATCTGGGAAGCCTGCCAGCAGGGACAATTCCAGGGCTTTCCTGAAGAGTGAGTTTCTGGTAGTTCCTATATATAGTCTGCATGGAAAAAATTTAAATTATTATAGGACAATAAAAAACCAATTTGTTTCATTACGAGGATTAAAAACATAGGTCATACACAGAAAAAAGACTATTAATATCATGTAACAAGAGCTGCAGGACCTGCTACAAATGCTAGACCTAGTGAACCTAAGATAGAAGATCAGAGAAATGAGATTTAGTCCGACAAAGGAATTCAGTCAATAGTCAAGACAAGCTACACGCTAGCTTTTGGAGGCATAACTTGTCTGGTGTTTGGACGACTTTGGCACCAAATAAATGCAAAATATTTGCATGGCTAGCTTCAAGAGATCGGCTAAAAACCAGAAAGGTACTAGCAAATAGAAACAATGTCATGAGCATAGTTTACCCATACAGTTGTGAGGAGGAAACATTACAGCACATGTTATTTAGATGCCCACTAGCAAATCAAGTCTGGACACAATTACAATAGCTACACACGATCATCATAGCAGTAGCTTTGAATATTTGGTTAGCAAGGAACAGAAGAGCTTTTGATGGGATCACCATGCCAGTAGAAGTTATCATACAGAACTTCATCCAGACTTTGGCGCTTTGGAAGAACAGGACAAGAACAAATATGAGAAGAGACAACCTACTACGCTGGACTCAAGAAATCAAGAAAGGATACAGCAAGCTGCAATAGGACTTTAATGCAGAGAGATGTTTGTCTGTCTAGTCTATTTCAATTATTTACTTTATTTGGGTTTTGTTCAGGACTAGTTTCAGTTCTATCATTTGCATATGTACAGATATGTGCATGATCTATAGAATTAGGTAGGGGCCTCCCGTCCTGACTTCCTAAAAAATCATGTAACAAGAACAAGTGTGAATAAGTGTTGCTAGTTCAGGTAACTTGCCTGCTCAACATTGACTGTGAATGGTCCTTTGGATTGGCATTCCGGACATGATCCAACTTTCACTTCAGTGTAAGAGTTCTGGAAGAAAGGGCCCAGGATAGTTCCACATTTGCTACAGTCATACTTCACCTGCTGCAACTGAGGGAACACACCAGATCGTCGAGTAACAACACCACCAATCCGTATCATTGTGTTGAGATGGATTTGCCTGACCAGAGACAAGATGCACATTAGAACATGCTAAATTAATCATAGTGCTAAGAAATACATGCATAAGAAACTATGGTCTTACCTGATATTGCGTATTTGATCATAGACAGGAAGGTTGGTTATTCGGACATAGATCTTTTGGTGGATGTTCCTGTAATTCTTGTGGAGATCAAAAACAACATTTTTGGCAACTTCCTCCATAACTTCCAACACTGATTGAGGTGCATCAGCCAACCAGATGGCAATATTTGGATGTATATAAATAAACTGCTTGTAGTCTATTTCCAGGCTACACTTGTTAGCTGCAAAGGCAATAGGAAAGGATCAGAGAAGCAAGGACTTCGTACTAGCAGGTAGCAGCTAAAATTTGAAGCATTTTTTCTCTGCAACTGGAAAATATTGGAGCAAATGATACCTAAAACCATCTCGTTGATAAGCCGAACATACTCAAACTCTCCTTGCTCATTCTTCGGGTTCACATATGTAAGAATGAATTCTTTAAATTTCTTTGCAATGAAACGGCGGACTTCATCTCTTGTGACCCACTCTCTGAGTGTACCTTGGACACGGTACATGTTCATCTCATCTTCTTCATCAAATTCATCCTGCAGGAAAAAAATATATGGTCAGTTAAAGGCTGGAGAACCATCTAGAGCTGCAGGATGCGAGGTTTACTATTTAATTGTAATTGGTAAAATCAATTCAAGTTCTAAATCAACAGCAAAACATTGTTTAAACTGATATGCGAGTACCTCGTATGGGTCCTCATCAGTTTGATCAGTCATAGGCACATCACCACCAGAATATCCACGCTGAGACCTTCCAGGTGAACTAGGAGTGGCACCATCACCATCATCATCACTTCTTGGTGTTCTCGGTCCACTAGGTGGTCTAAAACTAGTCCTGTGCCTTTTAGGGCGCCTGAAGTTCATATCCTCATCTGTATCTGTACCATGGAAGAAAAGAGCTTTGAATATACAGTAACTGACCTCACAAAAAAAGAATATACAGTAACTGACACACAGATCTTGGGATTTTGATGTGCTCAAATATGTTACACCAAGGCAATCATGTTACCCTTTTAATAGACTAGCTGGCACGTGTTTTGCTAAATTAGTGACATAGTCAACATGGACTCTTCAGATTAATCTAGGGCGTTCGATCATCATAAAATTTGACGGTGTAGGAATGATGTAGTCAACATGGACTCTTTAGATTAATCTAGAGCGTTGGATCATCATAAAATAAAATCCGAAGGTGTAGGGATTGCAAGAGTAAGATGTAAGATTTGTATGACCGTCAAATCTTTCGCTCTTTATAGTATAGATATAAGTTCTCAAACGATTATCAATACAGAATATGTTACTGCTGTAAAACAAAGATTGATTGCTAACGTTGCATGTCTACTATGCTGACATGAACTAAAGCACAACAGTTAATAACTCTTTGCAACTTGTGTACAGTTAAGACATAGAAATTTTGGAGAAAAATAAAAAAACATTGTTTACTGGTATAACAGTTGACAAATGGAAACTATCCAATCCAATGTTCAGCATAAAATGCAATCTTCCATGTTGAGTGTTTTTTTTACAGAAAAACATTAACCACACCAAAGTCAGAGAGCACAAAGATCCAACTAAGCTCATATCCTGAATACTCAAGCAGTAACTTAATCAAGTGCATAAATTGAAAAGGGCGAAATGCCATACTTTCTCTAACACCCTACAGAATTTGAATTTGTTTTGACATCATTACCTTGATCGTGGAGCATTCGTGGCAATTTCCGGTCAGCTGCTCCACCAGTCCTCACATCTCTTGCATCAAGCTCTGCTTCTGCAGCCCTTCGATCAGCCATGATTTCATCAAGGTTCCTCTCATCCTCTAGTGAGTCATCTAAACCAACTGACTCATACTGATCATGATCATCCATCCTTCGGTAATCACTACAATCGTGAAAAAGAGAGGTGAATACAGGGAAAACCAAAACTACAGATTAGCCAGCACATATATGTTATTCATGGTGATCATGGGGGAAAATATATGCCTTCATAATAACTAATTCAAAATCAAACAGCAACATTTGCTATTAGCTGTGCAAATTCAAATTCCGCATGATGAAATAACACACCAAAAAAAAAGTAATCACATAGGAAATTTACCTAGAAAATATAAGCACTATATTGTGCTAACAATGCATGACAGAACACTAACGCGCATCGAGGCGGCAGGCAACCGCATAACAAATCTCATCACATTTATCACGCAAAGGCACTTAAAATTTAGCTAATTTTGAAACGGGTGAGGAAGAATTAAGTTTTTGCCTCCAATAAAACTAGTGTATTTCAGTTATATTTCCATGAGTTCAACGAAAATTAGTTAAGCTTATGATTTGGTTAGTCAACCACAAAATTCTTCCTGAGTTCACGCAGTAGCTTTGCAGCCAAACATAGAAGTAGCTCTTTGACAAAAAAATTTTGAAAATTCAGTCGAGAAATTGACCAGTTCGTCATCTCTGAATGCCACTATTTGCCTACTTCGTGAGGTCAATAATGACAACAGATCCTAAGATCCCAGATCTCTGAACAAATCACCTGCCAAAGTCTATCAATTTGCCAATCAACCTCAGCGTCTACCAGATCCCCTGTGCCCTGGCCCCAATTTCCTGCCCACTCGAAGCCCCTGAATCACGACAGATCCCGGGCAGCTGCCACCGCAGCAGGGGTTAAGAATCGGCTTACTCGAGGTAGTTGTCGTTGAACAGGTCCTCCCCCTCCTCGTCCTCCTCTTCGGGGGCCGCGGCGGCGGCGGGGTCGTCGTCCTCGGGGAGCACGTGGGGGTCGACCTCGGCCTCGCCGTCGTCGTCAGAGTAGGACGAGGGGTCGGTGGCGCCGCGGCTGGTGGTGGTGTTGGGCGGCAGCCGGTCCGTGCTGAACCCGGGGGAGCCCGGCGTCGAGGGGGCGTTGTTCTCCGAGTCATCCTGCACAATGCACAAGCAACCGGGGGATCAGAGCGAGCGGCACCGCAATAGCAGGAGGGGGGAAAGGGATCGAGAGGGCTCGTGAGCCTACCATTTCGGGCCGGCGAGAGAGAAGGCTCCGGACCTGCTTGGAGGAGGCGGAGGCGAAGCGCGGCTAGGGTTACGGGGGTGTTGGGGGAGAGGCGGGAATGGAGCTGCGGGGCGTGTTATGAGGGAGGCGGCGGCGGCGCGGGGTCGGGGGAGTGGCGGGAAATTTTGGCGCCAACGGGGCAGCGTTTTCCCGCGCAGGAGGCGAGAGCGTGGGGCACGACCCGGCCCGATGCCCGTGCACGTGGTTGGGCTGGATTGAGGGTTGTTGGTCTTGGGCAGGGGCGGCGATCCAGAAAAAAAAAACAACACATCGTTTGTGGGTTGCGGCCCACCACCCCCTAACCCCCGACTGCCGGCGGGAATTTGGTCAACCAGTCATGGGCTATCGGGCTCTAATTTGTTCTGTGCTAAAAAATGTGTCGAGCAAGCCTTTTTTAGTCAACTTGGCCCAACAGCAGCAGAAAAGAGAAACAAAAAGTTTTGCCTTTGGGTTTTTTTTTGTGTTTTTTGCCCCCTATCTTGATTCTTAAAGGGCAGTTATGATTTTATTATTATTATTTAGAGTAAATTGCACCTATCATACAACAACTTGCATGGCTATATCACATTGGTCCAACAAGTTGCAAAACGTACAAATAGATACACGAACTTGTCAAATGTATGCGTGTACGGTGACATGTACTCCACATAGATGTATTTTGCTACTATGGCACATGGCACGGATGTTTTCATGGACCTAAACCCCAGCTTTGTCCTCACATGTCATCTATGACTTAATTATGCACCCAATATTTATTTCTTTGACACTGGTGAAAAGATTATCCAATTATCTGTTAATTCAGTTTAGACTTTGTAAATTATGGTGTGCATAATATATATGAAATCCATGTGAATTTTGTTATTCCTATCACTTTGTATTGTTAATTACTACAATAAGATCAAATCTAATAGTATATTTTAGTAGTATTTGTTTTTTTACTTTTCTTATGTCGATGATCTTGTTTGTTTTTGTGAAATGCAAAGTAGATAATCAGATACTGCACGCAGAGTCTTTTAGTACTTTCATTTTAGAAAGAGTTGTCAAAGTGTATAGTAGGTATAGTGGTTAAAAAATCATATGGTTGGTATCCATTGCCAACTTTTTAATCTCTTTATCGATGTAAAAAACAATAACGGCACACGTGATTAAGACTTGGATGAGAAAAGGGGATGAAGATAGGGGTTACATGCATAAAGTTGTCCACGTCACATGTCATGGTGGCAAAATACGTCTACGAGGTGTACATGTGACTGTATATACACACATCTGACAACTTCGTGCATCTATTTGCATACTTTGCTACTTGTTGGACTAAAATGATACAACCTTACAAGATGTTGTATGGTAGGTGTAATTTACTCTATTATTTAATATATTTATGCTATTTTATTTGTTAAAACTAATATTGAGTTTGCCCCTATTCTATTAAAAAGCTCCTAATGGTGTCGGTTCAACTTAATAAAACCAAATTTGATCATGTGGATATGCCTCTACTTTTGGAAAAAGTTTATTTTTAACCATCGAATTATATCCTCGATTTGGTTTCGACCGTCAAACTCAAAAATTCAAAAACAAGGAATCTTTGACAACTCAACTCTATAAAACTGTGTATAAATGATCATTGAGCTGTTTTTACTAGATTGAGGTAGTTTTGACTGCTACTTAGAGAAGCCATGTCACCGGTCAGACTCTCCCTTCATGACTCTATCTCCTGCACCACTACACGCCATCTCCTCCCTGCCCTCTTCGTATCGAAACTAGCAGCAACTCAGGGCACATATGGTGCGGCTCCAGTCACAACTTATTCTGTCCCTCGCTACAGAACAGACATTGTGCAGCACTATGTGGGACTGTAGCACATAGCCGGAACGATTCCCAACGCAACAAAATGAACTAGAGATCGGTTGAAAATGAAAACGAAAAATCTCGTACCGTCCTAATCGTTTTTTTACATTCATCTCGACCGTTTTCGTATTTTCGGACAAAAACAAAAACGTTACGAAACACGGGATAGCAAATACGAAATCGGGGCGAACACCGTTTAGCTACTATCCCGATCATTTTTGCTTTTCCTGTTTTTTATCGGGACGGACACCATGGCTAGCGTGGAAAGTAACGTGCACCACGTTGAACAAAACCGCCCTCCAAACCGCTCAGGGTGGAAGAACGACCAGTTTTTAGAGCTGAGGGAGCATGAATACCCAGTTTTAGATATGATGGTGGATACCTAGACTTCAATAGTTAAGGGGGTCAAAAAGACTTTTTCCAACTCGTATATGCGTGGGGTGATTGTGGGCTTATTTACATCATGTGTGGATTAGAGAAGAGCCAGTTGGGCCGGTGATTATGGGCTATTTTACTTTTGGGTTGTTGTTGTTTTTAGAATTGTTGCTAATGGTTGATATTGCTATTTCATGGGACTCGATGGTATTGATGCCAATGTGATTACATAAGAAATACAGATAGACATTTGAAGAAGTTAGACTTGCGTCAGAATATGTCGCTTGCACAAATTCAATGATCATGAATAATTGGCTAGTTATGTGTTGTTGTTCCCATATCGGATTTGCCATGGGTCCGTGCTATGAACTTGTTTAGGTTAAGTATATGAATTGTCAAACTTGTGATGTCGCTAAGTCATGTTGCTTGGTTTCTACGGGTCGTCGTTTTTGTTTTTTTCGTATACCGATCGTTATCGACATGTTTTCGTTCGAACTAGTTCGTTTTGGATATCCCATATTTTCGTATTTGTTTTCGTTCCCGACATTGCCGCTTTTGATTTGGTATCCGTATTCAAATGTAAATGTAGAAAACAATATTAAAGTTTTCTATCGTTTTCGACCGCTTTCAATCTTACTCTACAGTGAACCGCTTCCAATCTTACTCTATAGTAGCCACGGAGCCAGAGCTGGGAGGAGCCGCACCAAAGGCGCCCTCAATCTTCCTTCTTTCTTCTCCAACCAGAAGCCAACAACAGCTACTACCTTTTCTGCCCCTGCGATGTAAGAACAAGCAGCACGAGCTGAATCCAAGCCGCGGCCATCTCGCTCTGCCTCTTCGCTGCCAAATCAGAGCAACCAGTAGCCTCCCAATCCATCCGACTACTCCCGCAGGCCTGAGATGTTTCCAATCAATTTCTTTACTACTCCCACAAGAAGCAAGCCTCGCTCCTTTTTTTTTTTTTTTTTTTTTTTTTTGCCTCATCCGAACAGCACAGCACCACCCGTGCTCCTCCAAGCAAGAACCAGCCGCTGCTGCTCCAAATTTGGCCGCACGCAAGGATAGCTGGGAATCGAGCAACGACCGGGAGGGGAGAGGAAGGAGTGGCGCACATGGACAGGGTCGGGACTTGGCCA
The DNA here is from genome assembly GCA_015476505.1 of Urochloa ruziziensis. NCBI lineage: Eukaryota > Viridiplantae > Streptophyta > Magnoliopsida > Poales > Poaceae > Urochloa > Urochloa ruziziensis. The sequence continues at coordinate 33,491,902 of CM027120.1, read as the reverse complement.
GCTTCGCACCCATTATACCCATACCGGCGCGCCATGCTCAACACGGGGCCTTCCTCTCTGCTCAGGCTCCCTGCCGCTGCCTGGGCAAGAGAGAAGAGAAGGCAGCTGCGGGCAGGGTTTTTTTTTTACCGTTGGTAACCGGTCCGGTTTGACCGGTTACCGGTCAAACCGGTCCGGTCCGGTAGCATAATAGGGCCGGTTACCGCTCAAAACCGATCCCTACCAAACCGATCCTACTGGTTAACCGGCCGGTTTGACCGGTTTACCGGACCGGTTTTTATTCCCGAAAAAACCGCTACTGTAGCGAAAAAAAAACCCTGGCTGCGGGAGGTGGCGAGGCTTGCTTCTTGCAGCCGTGGCGGGTGGCTAGAAGTGTCCAGGGGAGGGGTGCGCCGGCGGAATTGCTATATGCCGCGTATGCGGTGCCAACGCCTCTGACGCAAGCCCTGACGCTCCGCATGTAAAGATTCTGTACCTCCTGTCCCTGCGCGCATGCATGGGCCCACCTACCTCCCGCTGCTCCATCACAGCTGTACGGTAGAGGTAACATTGAATGTCGTTGGATTCCGTGCAAATAAGGGAAAAGAAGCTATAATTTTCAAATGTAACATCTAAACTGAATTCTAACCGCATCATGGTGTTCCTTGTAATTAAAGTTTTAAAACAAGATCTCGCTTGATAAAATTTTGAATAATTTTTTCTAAACATTTTTTTATTAGGATGGAACATTTTGTTCTCAAACGGGAACATTGTTCCATATTGACATGAAATTGTTCCACGTCTGAAAAAAATGTTCCAAATATAAATTCTAACGGCATATGCTTGTGTGTTATTATTTTGAAAGTATTTTTCTATAAATAACATAACACAATCTGATTTTCATTTTGATGTTTGGTTTAATAAAATGAAACTCGTTCATTGGAAAAATCAGCCGCATATACTTAGTACTCCGTATATACGTATATGGGCCCAGATCTGCATTTGCTGGGCGGGCACGCATTGGGGCCTTGGAGGGCGTGCGGCGCCCTGTGCACACCGCACATGCGGCGGCCAGCGGCTCCCGTGCGCGGGATGGAGAGAGACGAGGGAGGTAGAGAAGAGAAGAGAGGGTTGACCTATAGGCCCCATCGTCACGTGTTGTCTATATGTGTGAAACCACTTGAATAGTCAAATACGAATCGTACTGAGAGTTGGATAGTCAAAGATTTCTGGCTTTGTGGTTTTATATGGCCAAAATCAAACTGTGAGCATAGACTTTTTCTCTACTTTTATAAGCATTCATTTATTTTACACCAGTTTTGTCATCAAAGATTCCTGATTATGTGTTCTATACATGGGGCTAATTCGGAGATTAGTTTGATCACGTGATGATAACAAAATTTGTATTTAATAAATGGTTAAAATATAAAAAACAAATTCCTGTCCTCTCCTCTCACCACTACATTTGCCTTGAACACTCAATCCCTCCTCCCCTCATATCCTTGTGATGGCATTTGGAATGCAAAAATATTTTTCCAAAGCGTTTAAACAATTATTGAGTATATAAAAATCCTAGTCAAATTTGTAAAATTTAAAACGCCTTAATAATTTCCAACAAAAGATCTATCGGTATTTTTTATATGATGAAATTGACGACTTCATGCAAATTAGACATGCTTAGTAGAAATAAATTCAATAAAAAAACATTTGAATCGAAATCTAGAGTTTCAATTAAAGAACGTACAAGGTCGATTGTCGATAGAAGGCGCTTTTTTTTAAACCAAAACATGGTGCACTGGAATTCACAATACGTAACCATCAAATCGTTATGGAAACGTAGTTCTAGAAACATCGTGGACGAGATGAATCCCGGTGCCCCGTGCCTTCCTCCTAATCAAATCCAACTCAAATCCACTGATACTTGTGGTCGTGGATCAAAACCACTCTTCTTTTGAGACACTGCTTGGTTCCGATCACCCTCTCGGATTCCGATTCCGATCCCGCGCCCCCTGGGCGGGGCAGTGTCCGCGTCGGACCTCCGAGTTGGAGACCAATCGCGAGCACACCACGGCCGACGGCGCCATATAATCCCCGTGCCCCCACCTTGCACCTCTCTTCGCCTCAACCAGCAGCGACGTCGCGCCTCCGTGCAGCGCTAGCCAGCCGCGCCTTCCTTCCTTCCCTCCCCACCCATGGCTGCCGTCTCGGCTCCCGTCCATGGTGGCGCGGCGGCGCAGCAGGCTCACGAGGAGGAGCTCGAGGAGCCGCCCGAAGAGAACAAGACGCTGGCAGCTGCTGCGGCGGCGGCGGCCCCATGTAGTCCGTGGTCGCCCGCCGTGGCGGAGCGCTACGATCGCCGGGAGAAGCTGGGCCAGGGCATGTTCGGCGACGTGTACAAGGCCTGGGACCGCGTCGAGCGCCGGTTCGTCGCCGTGAAGCGCCTCGCCGGGCGCACCGGCGGCGGCTTCGTTGAGACGGGGCCCCACGACTTCTCCCGCCAGGCCGCGTCCCTCGCGGCGTGCCGCGGCCACCCGTCGGTCGTCGAGCTCCTCGCCACCTACGCCGCCGGCGACGGCCACGGCGACTCGTACCTGGTCACCGAGTACGCGGGGCCCCTGAACCTGCGCGACTACATGGAGCTCCGCCGCCGCGAGCGCCTGCCGCGGTTCGACGAGGGCGAGGTCCGCGACGCCATGCGCCAGCTCCTCGCCGGCGCGGCGCGCGCGCACGCCGCCGGCGTGCTCCACCGATGCGTCGCCCCCGAGAACGTCGTCGTCGGCCAGGAGGACGTGGCCGACGCCGGCGGCGAGCGCGTCGGGCGGAGGAGGGTCTACAGGATCTGCGGCTTCGGCGTGTCGGAGCCACCGCCGGCATTGGCAGCGGCGCCGCGGGCGGAGCGGGGCGACGGGTCCGGTATGCTGGCATCGCCGAGCCCGTACCGCGCGCCGGAGCTCTTTTTGGGGTCCGAGGAGTACGATGGGCGTGTCGACACGTGGGCGCTCGGGTGCATCATGGCGGAGCTCCTCGCCGGCGGCACCGGCGGCGCGCCGTTCTTCGTCGGCGAGCTGGACACGGAGGTGTTCGAGAAGATGCTGCGCGTGGTCGGCGCCGGGGGAATCGTGAAGTGGCCGGGGATGAAGAAAGTAGTGGCACGCGACAAGGCGGAGGGCCTGCGGGAGAAGTACGGCCGGGACCGCGGGTGCCTGCGGGAGGTGTTCCCAGAGGAGGTGCTGTCGCCGGCGGGCTTCGAGGTCTTGGAAGGGCTGCTGCGGAGCAACCCTGACCGGAGGCTCACGGCCGCGGCGGCGCTGCGGAAGTCGTGGTTCCGGCGCCCCGGCGGCCTCCGTGGCTGCTTCATGCCTTGTGGCGGATCTCTTTAGGGCAAGTACAACGGGCTATAGTCAGCCGCACACATGCAATTGTTTTTTCAAAGAAACCCTCCGCGGCCTGTAGTTAATGGTCACCCGTCGCCTCGTTCATCTACGGCAGTGGCGCGTGCTCCGACGCGAGTCGTCGAGTCTCGGAATGCGTTGTATGCTCGGCTACCAGTTGTCATCGGCAGGATGGATCCGATGTGCAAGGGCAAGAAGTTTGCTTCTTCTGATCATGGGATTTGAAGAAGGGTTGAGTGTAGGTTCCGTTTTGATCATCAGTGGGTGCTAGTGCGATGTTGTAGCGCTCTAGAGCGAGCTCCATGTGCCAGCAATGGCGGCCAGAAAGAGAAACGAGAAGATGGCTGAAGGAAGACGATGAACAGGTACTCGTCTCAGTTATGGGCCTATTGGGCTTTTTTTAACTGGACTGGGCTGGTACTTTATTTTTAACCTGGACTGGGCCTGGAGTGTAGCAAACCCATAATTAAATTAGTCGCTGCTTGGTTCGTTGCTTTTTGAAAATATTATTTTTCATCCACTAAAATTTAGGCCTTACTATAATTAATTTGTAGAAAAATTTAAACTATTGTGAAAACTAAAATTAGGGTGTTACATTATTTGGATATATTGTGCATTCTCTCATGTAAGCACCAAATTAGCTACAAAGATCAAATTGTGTAGTAGATCATCATGATTTGTGTGTCCAAACTTGTATTAAAAATCTTGCAGACAGCCAAATAGACGATCCATTGTACAAGCTGTCTGTTTAAGCTGTCTCTTGGTGTAAAAAGACAGCAAGCCGTAGACACAGTTGTAGTTGCCCTTAGCCGATCATTGGTAGGCCGGTAGGCCATGCTCTGATTAGTGTTTGACTGTTCTAAGATTTGTCTTAGCGAGTAGATGTATGATGTTCATCATCATTCATGTAACGTTATTCCCTCCTGCCACAAAAGATAGAAGTTTATTTTAGTTTGTCCCATGCTAAATCTTATGTGTACCTCTTGCAAAGATAGTGAATGTAAGCCATGTTTGTTTTAGCTTGAAATCTTAGATAGATTATTGCAGTTTCTTTTCTCATAATCGTAACCTGAAAACAAAGCACGTTTTCACTCTGGTTTATTGTAACAATTTCAAGGTCATATTGTTAGCGTCCACCACTATAGAATCCAACTTTTACAGTCTCTAGCCGATCGAAACATGCTAGCTTTTGGTTCAACTTTTACATTGAATTAAAGAAAAAAGAGGAGGAACCATTTTTTTCTAGATGACACTACATGCACATAAATACCAACACTTGAGTCATGAAATTACTACATGGATCGAAATCACACCATAGCATTATACGTTGGAGTAGTGTCAAACTAGTCAGATTGGCCCACTATCCATGCCTGTATAAAAATATTGACCCGAAGTATCAACGAAAAAGTATGTATTTCCTTCTATTATGTTGAAAATAATATTGTATCCATGTATTGAATCAAGGAACAAATTAAAACAATTTCAAAATTCTAATTGATCGATATTGGAACATAAATTCATTCCCAAATCACGTTGTATTTGTTCTCTGAGTGCTAAACAATAACTATGTTTACGGCGACGTTCCTGGCTCTTAGACGTTTACTATATGATACATTGGTTCGTGATCGAGATAAAAAAGAAAGTCAAACTTATTTAAAAAATTAGATAAGATCTTGTAAAATTAATATTTATTTAAATAAATAAAGTTAAAAATATAAAAGTATAAAAATAAATGTAAAAAACTAAGAACAACAAAGTAACATATTAAAAAATACTTTGAATTACGGTGGTTCACAAAATTACGGAGTTCTTGTCAAAAGGAAAAAAAACCATTTGAACTTCTTTCTTTTTGCAAAATAGAAAAACCAATTTACACTCGAACAAATAATTTTCCTTTTTCAAATATGAGTTAGAATTACTCCCAAATACAAATTATCGATTAAAATTAGTACTTCCTCCGTTCCAAATTATAGGTCGTTTGGCTTTTTTTGGTTTATAGATTTTGCTATAATCTAGGCACAACGTTTATCTAGGTGCATAACAAAGATGATGGACCTATAAAATCCAAAACAACCTATAATTTGGAACGGATGTAGTACTTTCGTAGTTCAGTTCACCTTAGGCTGTCCGCACTGGGGAATGGGATCCCGCCCGCTAAGGGCCACGTCACGTGCATGCAGGGCGGGATCCCGTTTTTTGCGCTGCAGCGGGGGACTGGAAATGACACGCGATCTCCCCGTTTCGTCCCTCGCGCTATTCCCAGCGTCTGCCCGTTCCTCCTCTATTAGACAGCGTGGCGCGGGCCCGCGCACTTTCCCAACCACAGACGGAGAGAGGGGAAGGCGAAGCAGAGCAGCCGCGCCGCGCCGGAGCTGATGGATCCCTGACGACCGCCGTCGCCGCCACCAAATCGAGCCCTGTCGGAGTCAAAACGAGCTCCCCGTCGCCCATCTGCCCGTCCTCCCGCAAGGCCGCCGGCACGAGCCCACCCCGCCGTGGATGGCGACGTCGGAGGAGAGGAAAAAGACGACGATGCCGGGCGGCCTTGATCCGCGGCGGAGTCTAGCCCGCCCTGTCCCACCTCCGTCGCGGAGGGATCGAGGAGGGAGGCCCACGGAGGATCTCGCTCGCACCGCCCCGCGCCGGGAAAGGAGAGCTCGCGCGCCTACTGTTGGGAGCGGCGGTCCTCCTCCGCGCGCCTCCTGCTCGGGCGCGGATCCGCGACCGTCGGAGGAGGTCCTCGCCCGCTGCCCGCCCACGCTCGACCCAGTGGAAATGGGGAAGGCGGCGCGTCCGCGGCTGCCGACGCTCCAAGCGTCGATTCGAGGCCCGCCATCCAAGATCCGCGCGCCGGAGGTGCCCGCACCGCTGGAGGGAGGAGCGGCGCCCGTGCTGCAAGCGGAGCGGGGCTACGCGGAGAGATCGAGGTCGATCTCCCCCAGCCCGCGCGCGCGACGGCAACCCCGAGGTCGTTCTCCGCCGGAGGGAGAGAAGGGGAGGGCGCCCGGCGCGTGCAAGAGGAAGAGGGGACACGCGCGAGCTCCGGTCGAGCTCAATCCGGAGGAGGAGGGGCGAGTAGAGGGCGGCAGTGGCGGAGGGAGAGTAGGAGGACGGCGGCGTGGCCGGAAGGAGGAGGTGGGCGGCAACGTCGGTGAGGAAGAGGAGGGAGAGAGAGCGCGCGCTCGAGCGGCCGGTGGAGAAAAGGATGGAGGGAGAGAGGGTGGGACCCGCGGGAGAGAGAGGGGCGGTGAGGTTAAAAAATCATTGTGGGTCCCGCGTGGTGGTAGTTGGTATAGAGTATGAGATATAAAGTATGGCAAATGCGAAAGAAGTTGATTTAAAGGTTAAAATCTTGATGAACAGGACAAAATATTCTCTTTTAAAGGGTAGAGTAGAGTTCGACCACTGCGAACGTCGTTAGTGCAGCAAGTTTCAGTCGTACCAACTGCAGCCTGCAGACACTATCTTTTTTATTTTTATTTTTATTAAGACGTGTGAGACTTGAGATGCGGCCAATGCAGCCATCACGAATTATGCCGTCCTCCAGTGCCGGATTTGATTTTGACCCCACTCAGCCTCCCTCAGTCACTGTGATGACGACGACCTCGGTCACTCGATCCCTAGCTACGCCACAGCTTTCTAACCGTCCACGACAACTCCTACTGATACCCGGACCCACGCGCCCAGACTACTTTCCTTCCCCCACACACCTCACAGTGAGCTCACTGATAATCGCGTAGCAAAAGTATCGCCGCTCCCTCCTGGAAAAAAAATTGGGTGCGCAGGGCTCCGATTATTCTCGTTCCGTCCCGTCCCGTTAACCCCCATCCCCTGGCCCGAGATTCTCCGCCGATGACCCACTGACGAGTGGGGCCCGCGGGGAACCCCGCCCGCACTAATCGAGCCGCCCCCAGCTGCACGCCTGCACGCGGAGAATAAGACGAGGCGGAACCGCGGAGCTCTGCTCGCATCCCCCACACCCCACACACACCGGGAGGAGCGGCGGCGGCGGAGGAAGCAGGCAGCCATGTCGTGCGGCGGGTGCGCCTGCGAGGCGGCGACAGGGACGGGGGCGACGGCGTCGGAGGCGTACCTGCAGGGCGAGCCGGTGCGGGAGGCGCGGGAGCTGGTGGCGGAGCTATGCCGCCACTTCTACGCGCAGGGATGGGTGACGGGCACCGGCGGCAGCATCACCGTCAAGGTCAACGACCCCGCCGTGCCGCTCGCCGACCGCCTCATCGTCATGTCGCCCTCTGGTAACCAGCGATCCATTCCCCCTCCCGACTGCCCTCGACTAGCTAGCTAGCTACTACTGGTTGCCAGTCTCCGCTTCAATCGAACCCTGTTGCGATCAGGCGGTGCGTTGAACACACGCTTTAGATAGCCCAGTCCCACCGCTCCGGCCCTAGATGTTTTTAGTGTCTCCTCGGCTCCCCTTCCCGTCACCTGCTGGCGCGCGCCACCTGTTCGATAAATTGACGCTGGGAGAACAGGTGGAGACAGATGCTGCTGCCAGTCCCCACCTGTAAACGAACCCTTATTGGGCTTATGTCACATGTCTCCATGCTTAAAATGCAAAGACTCTGACCAACTGTTTTTGCCAATTCGTAGGGTGTCAATAGGCTGAAAGGAAATGTTGTGATGACTGTTATGAAATGGATCTGCAAACGAGGAATATGATTAGCATCTCAGGCCAACTGGCCATAATGATAGCAATTGAAACTTAAATTTAGGGATTGTGTTGAAATTCATCCTAAAATGTTGAAACTACTGAAAAAGGTTGTTTTGCGAAAAGGGTTGCTTAGATGTGCATTTATTGGGTGAAAAGGCTTATTTCTGTTCACCCAGTGACGATATTTGTTGTCTACCTTGTTTAGGTGTGCAGAAGGAGAGGATGGTGGCAGAGGACATGTATGTCATGGCTGCAGACGGGAAAGTGCTCTCTGCACCAGCAGCAAAGCCATGGCCAAACAAGCCTCCAAAGTGTACGGACTGTGCTCCTCTGTTCATGAAGGTTTGTGAATGATCTCTTCTTTTTAGTTGTTGTTGTTGCTTCTACTTGTCTTGATCTAAAAGCCTTTAATACCTTTTGTGTTTTGAAGGCGTATCTGATGAGAGGAGCTGGGGCCGTCATTCATAGTCATGGAATGGAGACCTGCATCGCAACCATGCTCAACCCTGGTGCAAAGGAGTTTAGGGTGAACCCTCTTGTCCATGTGTCCTTTTGTATCAGATTCAAATCAAATTTATGGAAGTGAGCATTTGTGAAATCTTCATTTCCATGGCAAAACCTTCAAGGGCTATTAACATCTTTGTGCAATAATTTTTAATTTATGTTTGCATCACAATTCTTTTATGTTCTATGCAAGACATTACAACAAGAAAGCGTGAAGGTATCAACACGAAAACGAATAATGTCCCCTTTTTGTGCACAGTATCAGTTAGACATTAGATGCATATATGCATGAGATAGTTGGGTTTGAACTAGTGATGTGGACAGTGGCTCTTATATAAATTCCTTGAATTAATCATATAGTGTACTGGAGCGTTTATGAAATGAATGGGAAAGAACTGAAATAGCAGGGACTTTTATAGAAGCAACCAACCTGATAGTTATTGGTAATATCACACTGCAGTTGGAATATTGGCTACGTATGGCCAGGATTTAGAAATTAAGATCTGTAGTTTATTCATTTATATGCTTCTGAAATTTTAATCTTGTTTAGTTTCCATAACATTAGTGCAATTGCTGTAAAGGAAATTTTTATTTGACTAGATACTGTTGCTGACCTTAATGCAGATGACCCACATGGAAATGATCAAAGGAATCAAAGGTCATGGCTACCGTGATGAATTGGTTATTCCTATTGTCGAGAACACTCCTTATGAGTATGAGCTCACTGACTCCCTAAGTGAGGCGGTATGCTGCCTATCTTTGAGTCAATCTCAATCCTAGAGATCCAATCTATATGTGCAAAACTGCAAATTTAATGTTCTGTCATTTTGGAGTTCTTAGTTCTTATTATACATTTATACTGATAAATAGATATAGCTCCTGCAACGGGCTTGGGAATAAGGATTTGAATACAAATCCCCTACACAAGCAAGACCCTGGGATAACCATATAATCAAGCTGATTCAAGGCAACTTAAGCCTTTTCAGCGCAGCATTATTAAATATAATCTATTTATATTTGAATGATAAATTGGAAAAAAATGCTGATTAATTGTCTGTGGTGTTATGTTGTTAACATCCTCTGATTACATTCATTGTAATAGTTTAGCCATCATCATAAATGTATCCACCTAATTGTCTGTTTTGTACAACACAATGTATTGAACCAAGACCAATTTTATTTTAAAGAGGTGAATATAAATATTTTAGATGTATGTAGACAATTGATGCAAAATTATTTCACAGATTGCAGCGTACCCAAAGGCGACTGCTGTCCTTGTGCGGAACCATGGAATATATGTGTGGGGTGACTCTTGGATCAATGCCAAGACACAGGTGTGTTTTTTATCTGTGAATGTATGCATTGGTTTTAAAATGAGTGGGCTCTGATTGCTGACATACATTCCTATGGTGATCTCTAATTGCTATTTTATATTTTATTTATTCAGCTTAGGTTTGCAGTTCCTTCAATTGAACTCTTAGATTGGTATCTTTTGATGGTTAATATTATAGCATATGCATTATATGATTAGGCACAACATAACAGTTTGATACACGTATTCTCTATTACCTTCTTTTCAGTCTTTTTTCACTGGAAGTTAATTTGCCATATAAAACCTTTTACACGATCATAGCTGACAAGGTTAATCTTCCCGTGCAACTTATGACTTGCTTGCAATAATCTAGTTGGAACTAATCTGTATATATTGAAGCAGGATGCTGTTGCCCTGAACTTGTTTTAATGATTTTGCTAACCCCTTTTGCTGCATGATACCCATTTCCTATTTGGCTTCTGGCCATCACCAAATTAAGGACTTCATTTAGATGGCACCCAAAATTCTTTGAACTACTGTATCCAGTCATAATCAGAAGACAAATAAAAAAAATCTGTTTGTACCTTAATTCATGTCAAGCCTTCTAATTCATTAGATTATTGTGATGCTAACCTCATAAAAATGTTGCTTCTATAGTTCTATGTTTAGGTATGGTTATGTGATTCCTGTTTATGCGAGTGCAGAAGTTTATTTTTATGGCATTGCTTTTCAGGCTGAATGCTATCATTATCTGTTAGATGCCTGCATCAAGCTGTATCAATTAGGTATCGATTGGACAACTCCTGAGCATGGTCCAATAAATAGTGCAAAGAGACTGCGCAGCATTTTGAGCCCTGAGATCCCTAATGGATGTCATTCTGCCGAAACATCAAAGGTTACTTCATTTTTTCCTAATATTCTGGGAATGCCATGTATCGCACATGTACATTTTTGCTATGCATTTGTTTGTGTTATTTGTCATCTAGCTTTATGAAACTTCTGTTGTTTTCCTTAACATTTCTGTGATTGCTATGTCTTTTCTGTTCAACTCAACTCGACTTTTTTTTTTTCATCGTGGCAGTGTGTTGTACTTGATATTGAGGGCACAACTACTCCAATATCATTTGTGACTGATGTTATGTTTCCTTATGCTCGTGATAATGTGCGAAAGCATCTGACTTCTACATTTGATTCTGAAGAAACAAAAGAAGACATCAAGTTATTGCGTATCCAAGTAAGTAATGAAGTGTGCCTATTAAAGTATAGATCTGTAGCGTGTAGAAGCCACTTATGATATTTTTTAAGTTTTTTTTTCTCAAACACGCTGGAGAACTGCCTGTGATCTCATTAAGAGGGATAGCGACATTTAAGGGTTAACCTGCTTATGCAGTTCTTGCATTATGTTGCGCTGTTTTTGAATTGCACTACCGACTATCCCTTAGCAGCCTCAAGTGGAATGTGATATTGATAGTCTGCCCAGATTATTTTGTTTTATTCATGTTCTAACAAACAAGCAACCAACTATTCAGATTGAAGGTGATTTAAGGAATGGAGTTCCTGGTGCTGTTCCAGTTCCACCTGATGAAACTGGCAAAGAAGAGGTCATCAACTCATTGGTCGCCAATGTTGAATCAATGATTAAAGCAGACCGGAAAATTACATCATTGAAACAACTTCAGGTAGCTTAGTTTAAAAGTCACATGACTTTTGCAATCATATTATTTCCTTTGGTATAGTTCATCTGCTCTAATTGGCTAAATTTAGGGTCATATATGGAGGACTGGATTTGAAAAGAAAGAACTACAAGGAGTTGTCTTTGAGGATGTTCCTGTTGCTTTAAAGAACTGGCATGCTAATGGCATAAAGGTATCTGTTTGGTCTAATTCAAGCGAACCTTTTCTTTTAATATAACCTTGTGTCAAGAAATCCTTGAGACTCTGGAAACAATGTCTGTTGCCGAACTGTTTAAATTGTTCATAGATGGGAAAAAACTTTTGCACTTCTGCAGCATAGTCTGCTGTTGCGACGTCATGTACCATTCTCTTGCTTCATTGTGGTGATTCAGTATTTGGAAGAAACGATACATTTGGCCAATATGGATTTAAATGAAAGCAATAAACACTACAAAGTGCTCAGTGCTTCAAAATTCTGTGAAATAAGTTAAACTTATTTTTCCTGTTGGTACACGAGCCCCTATAAAATTTATTGAAACATGAAAGGAACACTGGGAAAATGTTTCTTATTGAAAACTATTTATTAAACTAATAGTTATGTGTCCTGATTGTAACAAACTATATATTTCTAGTAATGTAAGCACACCAATATGCATTCCTTAGTTTGTAAAGAGTGTGCAATCACATTTTCTCATGTTGCAAAAATAATACTTGTCATTAGGTCTACATATACTCAAGTGGAAGTAGAGAGGCACAAAGGCTTCTATTTGGCAATACAACATATGGTGACCTGCGAAAGTTCCTGTGCGGGTATTTTGATACCACAACTGGGTAAGCTCTGAATTTCTTGTTGCAGTGGTCTATAATTTTATAAAACAGCCAGTACAACAAATATGATTTCTCTAGTATACACAGGAGCAAAAGTTAACACAATTATGATTTCCATCCTATATATGTAGGAACAAAAGAGAAACCAAGAGTTATTTTGAGATCTCTCAATCACTTGGTGTTGACAGTCCATCTCAAATCTTATTCATCACTGATGTCTTTCAAGAAGCTGTTGCTGCAAAAAATGCAGGTAACGACCAATTCAACTCAATAATCTTTGTAGGCAAATTCTGCAAATACTTATCATCTACTTTGATAGCATTATAATCATGTGAGCATGGCATTGGTACCATTCTAGTTTTAGGGTCCTCAAGGCTGTAAGATAAGCACAGGGCTGAGCAGTCTATGCTCTGTTTTGCTCATTATTTGCATACGTTTATACGGTGCTTGTACCCTTGACATCTTTTTTCTCTCCCTAGAATTGCCAAACAGATATCATTGTCTAACAATGCCTTTCAGGCTATGATGTGATAATCTCCATTCGCCCGGGAAATGCTCCACTTCCTGACAACCATGGTTTCCGCACTATCAAGTCATTCAGCGAGATCTGACGAGTGCAGAGATCCGGATATTCCAAGGCACAGGATATGTGTACTTCACGAGTGCTTCCTAGGCTAATATTAGCCGCGGATCAGTTCATGCAATAGTAGCAGTCTAGCACCTCAGAAGTAGAACGGCGTGAAGCAACAATAGGCCAGAATGGCAAAATAAACTTGTAAATGCTGGTACGTTGTGTATTTGTAGCTCTGATGCAGTCAGAGAATTATATTTTCGTGCTGCGTGTCTGCAGGATGTGATCATTTTTGTTACCTATGCTTCTATGATGCTGATAATCAGTCTCTCCCGGTTTATCCTACTTATCATCAGTTAGTAGTCGCTCTGCGCTGTTCGACTATTGTCCTTTTCGTACAAAACAGTTTCTCTGTAATTTTGGATGTGGTGGCTATTAGAGAGCAATATATGGACCCGTAACATTGGCGCCCTACTGGATTTAATATTTAGAATTAATATAAAATGGCATCGCAATCCTCTATTTATACTGTATATATACGTCAAATCCATGCACAATGAACCTAATTTATATTCATGATAATTGTACTACGAATTATAAAATGTTACCATTTCAATAAAAGACTTAACAATTATTTGATTCTTTTTATGCTAATGTTTTGAAATTAACTCCACATATTTTCATAGAAACAATAAGATGGAATAAGTGTTTTTATCCTCCAACTATCACTTGAGGCTCAATTTCGTCCTTAACCACTAAAACGGCCTTTCGGTTCCAAGCTTTCTTATGCTGTTAAAAGTTTCGTCCTCCGTCCTGTATGCTTCTGCTGCCTTGGCCATGATGGCAAACAACGTTACGGCCGTCGCCAAAAAAGGCTTTTGGGCAAAGTAGTAATAAGCCATATTTTGTACCGGTAATAATTGTAGTATGGTGGTGGAGTGGAGACGTGAAGTAAATGAACTCGGGGGTATATAAAGACAGATGGCCTGGAGCTGAGCTCATGAGCGGAACATGTGTTGCCAGCACGATGCACCGATCTGACTGCATATACAATCACGCACGCCGTGCACGGGGAGCCCTCTAGTTAAGTTAACAGAGAGACTGCTAAGGCGACCTGTTGAGTGTATTTTTCTTATGGTTCCAGCAGTTTAAAACTTGAGCAAATTCCTTACATGCCATTGAAAAATATGACTCGTCCCGTATATGCCATTGCAAATTAACGCATCCCTTTCAGTGTCACTGGTTGTAATTTCTCATCCCTCCTATGCCACTGCCGTCAATTTTTGGGTAACAGTGTTACTCCTCTCTCCCTCTCTCTTCCATTATTTCCTTCCCCCACCCTCACCTTCTGTTCATACCGCAGATCATGTCAGGATGAGTGCGCTGGGGCCGGCCTGGGCAGTGGGGCGGCCGGGCTAGCGGCGGCGGGAAGGGCGACCGCGATGGCGCGGGCGTTGGCGCGGCCACGGCGGTCAGGCACCCGCCTTGCACATCGGCAGGATTGGCGAGCGCGCTTGTGGGAGCGGCGGTGGCGGCCGGCCGGGACGCATGTTCGCGCGGCTGCCCGCGGGCTCGTGGCGTGGCGGCCGGCCGACGCGTAGGTGTGCTCGGCTGCCTACGGGCTGGTGGCACGTCGACGGCCAGGAGGGTAGCCAGCTGGGGTGCGGACGCCCACGGGCTCGTGGCGTGGCGGCCGGCCGGCCGGCAAGCGCACAGGTGTTCGTGGCCTGTCGTCAGCGGCCAGGCGGCCGGCGGGTGGAGCAGTCGGGACGACGGGGCAGCCGGCCAACGAGCGGAGTCCATGCGTGTGGAGGCTGGGTTCGAGGCGACGCGTGGGGCTGCCGATGCGGGGGGGGGGGGGGGGGGGTCGTCGGCCGGTAGAGATGCGGTCGCATAGCGGTTCAAGCGCAGGCGGCATGCGAGAGACCGCAGTCGCGAGGGAGGCAGCGACAACACGACCATGGCATGAGAAGGTCGCGGTTTTTGCCATGGCGCGAGGACGACGAGCGCGTGGGCTCCTCGGCCATGCGCGCGAGCGGCGAGTGGGGAGAGGCAGATGTGCTTGTAGGGGCGGGTGCTCCGGTCATGGCGCAAGGACGGCGGGCGGGCGAGTGACGGCTGGTGCGCGTCGCGGAGGGGCGAGTACGGCGGGCCGGCGTGCGGGCGGCGAGCGCCATGGTAAAGTAAGGGAGAGGAAAATCAAAGGGGTAAAATCGTCTTTTTCTCCTCACTTGACAGCAGAACTCACAACCCTATAACGACAATGTCATAGAAGGGACAAGAAATTACAACCAATGACACTGAAGGGATGTGTTAATTTTCAATGGCACATAAGAGATGGATCGTATTTTCCAGTGGCACACAAGGAATTTGCTCTTAATACTTTGCTATTGACAGGTGGCATTGAAATTTGTTTGAGATTTCCTACGGAATTCTTTATGTGCTTACGTGTTATCCCGCAGTAGATCCTTTAGATTCAACCTCAACTATGTTATAGCCTCGGATCGTTGGCAACAACATTATGAAACTGCACAAAGAGTTAAGGAAACTTCACAATATTACAAAGAACTTCAGACGTTATCGCAATTCTTGGGTTGAACGAATCATCGGAGGATTATCAATCTCATATTAATTACTTCGCATGGTTATTCCTTCATGGCGCTGGGAAGACCGCCATCTTTGCAATACCGCAGGCGCCGGTGCCTCTCTCGATCCTGGCGTACCCCTGCTCCCCCCATATAGCTCCCCACGAGTTCTTAACGATCCAGAAGTTGGTTCCCTGCTCCGTGCCGTACCCTATTAGCGTCACCCAGTGGTTGACGTTGGTGCCGCACTCGCTTGCTCTTATCACGCCACCACGGTAAAACTCGAAGCTAGGCGAGGAGGCGTCGATAGCCACGGACACAGGCCCTAGGTTGGCAACGGCCTCGGCGAAGGCCACCTCGTCGCCCGCCGGCACTTCGCGGTAGCCTTTGATCTTGGCCACCGCCGGTGGGGTGGGACTCCTGCATATTGATTTGATGCCTACGTACGGGTAATCAGCTTGACAAGTCCCGTAGGGCGTGAGTCTTCCGCCAGTGGATGCTCTCGACGGCGGCCACTGCAGAGAACGCCCAGGAAGAATCTGCAAATTAAACAGTAACGTCTGTCCATGAGTTCAGAATAAATCAAACCACAAGTGGTCATACAGTAATAAGGTTTGGAACATCGATCGGCTTTGTTGGACAGTATATATATATATAGCTAGTTTTGAAATCAATGTCACTCCTTTCCAACAAATTGTAAGTTTAGGAATTCTACTGGGCCTTGGGCCTTTCCAATAATTTCCCGAACCCGAAATACCCGAACCCGTTCCCGAATTACCCGATCCCATATTACCCGAACAACATCTCGGGTTAGCAACCAGGAAACCCGAAATTAGTTCAGGAAATTCGGGTTCATACCCCCGGTACCCGAATTTTCCGAAATACTCGAAATTATTGGAAGTCCCAAGGCCCAGTAGAATACTTTGTCGGCCCAACTTGTAACCTAAAACTAAAAGCGTGACCTTGTCCCTGACCCGCAGTCCCCACTCCCGAGACGTCGACCCCATCCACGCTTCCCGTTCCCGCAGCCGCATTTGCATCTCGTCCAGGGCTCCAGGCGGAGGCAGTGCCGCGCCGGCCGCCGGTGCCGCCGCCTGCTTGCTATGCTGTCATGGACCCGGCGCTCCATCTGCCGCCGCTCGTCTTCCCGCCAGGCTGCCAGCTCCCGTCGCCGGTGCCCGATGCTCCATCTGCCGCCGCTCGTCTTCCTGCCAGCTCCCGTCTCCGGTGCCTGGTGCCCCGTCTTCCCGCACTCCCGCAGCGGCTCCAGCTGCAGCCTGCAGATCCAGACGATTCTGGCCAGCCATCACCGTCGGCGTGCACGGCTGCCACCGCTAATTGAAGCCATAACCGTAGGGACGAGTGGGGAAAGAAGGACGCCGACGATTGAAGGACGACAGCAACCATGGAGGAATCTTGCAATGTAAGTTCGGGTGTTCGGGATTACCCGAACCCGATTTTTCGGGTACCCGAAAGTTCGGGTTCTCCTGTAATTCGAGGAGCTGTTCGGGTGTTGGTTTGGATAACCCGAAATCTTGAAAACCCGAACTACCCTACCCAAATTTCCCGAATTACTTAAACGCCCATGGCTGATCTACAAGCATCACTACTGGAGATGACCACATTAGTTCCGGTTGGGAACCCTCTTTTAGGTGCCAATAGCACCTGAAGGTGGGCATGTGCTAAAAACTTTACGCGTTGCTAGGGATTCGAACTCGGGAGCTCTTAGCTCGCGCGTAACCTCCTTACCATCTCACCTATACAACGACATGTGACTAGGTAAGAGATGCTTTCCTTTTAAAGTAACCCGTGGAGGACCAGTAACCGATGCTAAAAGGCCTTTAGCACCGGGTTGTAACACCAACCGGTGCTAAAGGGTCTCCGGGGACTCACGAATTTTGGACCCGGTGCTAAAGCCTCATTAGCACCAGGTCCATATATGACCGAGGCATGTGAAGGGGGCGGATAGCTCTTTCTCTAGTAGTGCATAGAAAAATACCTAAAACAACTTACAATTTGTATTGGAAGGGAGTATATAAAAATTAAATTGCAAAATATGCTTATAACAATGAAGGGTGTATATTACTGTATATAAATCACTCGAAGCACATATATATATCTTGCAAAGTGGATTTTCCAAAAAAAGAAAAGAAAAGAAAACCTCACGTACTACATAGTAGGCCTTGGTTCTTGGCATAGTTAACAGCACCATAGCTCCTCCAATCAATAGCCAATGGGATAGCTTCTGCTGCCATGGTCATGATGGCAAACAACGTTAGGGCCGTCGCCAAAAGAAACTTTTGGGTGAAGTAGGAATAAGCCATATTTAGTGTACCGGTAATAATTGTAGTATCTGTGGTGGAGTCGTGGAGACGTGAAGTAAATGAACAGAATGTCGGGGGTATATGTAAGCATAGATGGCCTGGAGCTGAGCGGAGATTTCATGAGCGGAACATATGTTGCTAGCACGATGCACCGATCTGACATGTATATACAATCACGCATGCCGTGCAGGAGGAGCCCTCTAGTTAAGTTAATAGAGAGACCGCTAGAGGCGACCTGTTGAGTGTATTTTTGTTTGAGATTTGCTACGGAATTCTTTATGTCCTTACATGTTGTCCACTAAGCACTTGAAGATGATACAGATCATATCTGATTCATTCATGTTGCATATTTGATCACAATCAAAGGAATGTCTTAAATAATTAACACGCGCGCGTTACATAATGATGATGTGCATTCTGTTGTACATGGCAGTTAGTTGTCGCGGATATAGACCATACATATCGATGATGAGTTTGCTTTGAAAAAAAAAATCGATGATGAGCTATATTGTCACTTGCGAGCTTGCAGAGCAGGCCGCCACCACAATCGTGAGGACCATGGAGAGGCCCTGCGGCATCAGACGTTACGCAGCTGCAAGCATACTTGCCACTACCGTGGAAACTATTATCCTCATCGGCTCATACGAAGCGGGCCAAAATGACCCGTTTAGTTTAAGTCATTATAAGCGGCATGACCGGTGTCGCTTAGAATAAGGCCATCATACGAAGCGGTGCAATTCATGAGCTGACTCGGATATGTAAACGAAGCGGTGAAAAGTAGAACCGATTAGAATGGTTGTTCATCCTAAACGGTGCATTATATGCCGGACAGAATATTCGTTTACCGTAGCGGTTTCCATTTCACCCGATTGCTTTGGGAATTTAAAACGCTTATTAGAAGTTGAAGCGGACGTGCGCGTGTGAAACCGAGGATCTTTTTCATCTTGCGATACAAGTTGAAGCGGACGTACACGTGTGAAACCGATCGAGGATCTTATTCATCTTGCGATACAAGTTGAGCGCAACCGATCCATCACAATCTTTCTCTTCTCCTTTGATATAAATAAAGCCTCCATTGGTCTATCTTCCTCACACCGTACCCAGTCATGGCGCAAATAATAGATTTCGTAGGCAGAAAGCTTCTGCTTCTTGCCTTCATAGCCACACCTTCCTTTTTCTGATCGCTAAGAGAATTCTCGTGATAGAGTTTCTACCCCCTTCTCCAGTCTCCTTTTATGAAGCCAGAAGGTACAATCGCTAGGAGAATCCTCGTGATGACCTTCACCACGCTCTCCCGGGAGGAAACCGATTAAGGAGAGGTTAATAGGATGCCCTTTGCCCGTCAGCCAAGATGGAGGAGTTGAAGCGCATCGCAAGTTTGGCGCGTAGCAAGAAAAGCTCTGACAAATTTGTTGTTGTTCCTCGTCTCCGTCTTGCCCTCTTCCCTCCCCCTCAGGGGGATTTATTAGATCCGAAAACGATGAACAAAATCAGCCTTGTACCTTTTCCTTTACACCTTTGTAACAATCCTTATGTAATGTTAGCCGTTTAGAATAATCACACCAGGCACACGTATCCTCCAACCGCTTCATCTTGTACGAGAAGTTGATAGATGCGGCTCTATTTATTTGTACTCTTCCATTTTTTTTGTCTTTTATTTGCCAGGACACCAAGAGGGTGATGGAGGTGCCTACGGCCATAGAGGTGCGGATACGGAGGCGCTTCCCTGGAGGGTGGCCACCTCCAGTTCGCCGCTAGCATGTCTCGCAATGGGTGATCCAACAGCTTCGGGTCATCCCCGGAGAACAGATTCGCGTTGTCATCGCCTACGTTTCGCCTCGACTGGGACGACGTCATCGCCAATGACAACGACACAATCCATTCATCACTACCAGCTTCATCGTCAACTATGTCCTCGGTCATTACTGCTCGAGGATAGCAATGGCAGACGACTTCTTCTAACACACATTCTACGTGCGGCTTCCTGAAGCAGGAGCCATGGAGAGGTTCCATGGCCATATCTAGAAATAGACGGGGCAGACAATGTGCTTCTGCCGCGTCTTGGCGCTCCGGGTCATGGATGAGCGGCTTGGCGCCGTATAGCCACCTGAACTGCAGCCGTCTCGCCCTCACACCAGGCTAGATCCGTAGATCCGTAGTTTTTTAAATTTGTTTCTGTAATTTGGTATGGAGGACAATGAACAATATTGCAGTGATACTAATAATAATATATAATTATGTATGTGTAATTTTGGTTTCTATTTCTTTTTTTCGTCTTCTGTTTTATTTTTTAACTTTATATTTTTTATTCTAAGCGGCGTAAACGGGACCGCTTAGAATAATGCCCTCATACTAAGTGGCCCATTCTAAGCCGCTTAGGATAAGGCCCTTATTCTAAGTGGCCCATTTTACGCCGCTTAGAATGAAGCACGGGTATAAATAGGCTGCACCATTCCAACAGCGACCAAACCCTATACCTATCGTTATCTACTCCGCTCGCTGCGTCCATAGTAGCCCTGCCGCGTCTAGTGCTATCGTAGTGTAACTCTGTCGCGTCTTCCTCATCCTCCGCATGGTGTCTACCCTCGATGCAAGAGCCAAGACTACGACAGCTCAGGCGGTCGCAGTTAGCCGCGTCGCCGGCTTTGTCGCTCGCGCGACGACGACCTCGGTGGCATGGAAGGACTTTCTCCACTCCTTCGCCACTACAGCCACTGCCACCGCATCCATAGCCGCCTTGATCGGATCCGCGTCAGAGTCGCGAAAAGCGATGGCCTCCGACGCCCTCACCACCGCGGATTGAGTTGCCTCCATCGTTCAGCGGCAAGCCGCGCTGGAGGCACGGGTTAGATCTGCAGCCACAGAGGCGGCCTAGGCTGTGGATCTGGACCATACTATTGTAGATCTGGCCCGCGATTTCACCACCTGGTGTCGCGGCCTCCCTTCAGACCATGACCTCCGCCGGGATGGTAGCGGCGATGGTGGCGCCAGGACGAGCTCCACAACTATATTAGCAGTGTAATCTGGCGATGTAAGCGTCGTGGGATTACATTCATTTGTTATGAACGAATTGTCCATTTTGTTCCATTTAGCTAGGCACTGTCATTCCTTAATTATGCTACCATTAGCTAGTTGTTTAGTCCTTCTGCTGAAGTTAGATGAACTGGCTGTTCAATCTATTATTTGTGTTATTTCTGCACTACTATTGTAGACTCTCTAGTGATGAAATCAAAGTGCTACCTAGTGAACTTGGTCATGATAAATTTGGCTGTGATGAACTGCTAGTAATGAACTTGTAGTCATAAACGGTTAAATGACGAACGTTGAATTATATTGATCTTAAGTGGGTACCAGCTAGATTCTGTGTTTGTTGTGAATGTCTAGCACGTACACGTTCACATTCAGTTGAATATGAATCTGTTGTGTGTGCAATTCAGTTCCTAACGATCCATATATAACTAGCTAGTATTTATTTGAGATCAAATGACTGAAACGAACACGTTTTTTAAACGTGGGTGCCATCATGCTAACCGGCGTTAACTAAACCGGTAGCATTAGGTTAATAAAACTACGCGGCGCTAAACAGACTGATTAGTATACGTAGTCAAACACTCCGGCGCTAAATAAACCAATTCGAATAAGCAGTCATATTAAACGGTGCGAAGCACGCCGACACATTTAATCACTCATTGGAAGTGGGTAAATAACCGCTTAGGTGACCCCCTTATTGGCATCGCTAAAAGGGAAGCGGCACTGGCGCCAACGCAGATGAGGTTTTCGCACCGCTTAGGATAGTGGTCTCTGCAGTAGTGTGCACTACCGCTGCTCTAGCAGCCACCGCGGCCGCTAAAAAAATATGTACATGCACATGCATGGGATTCGAACTTGGGACCTCTTGCCTCATGCATACCATCCTTACCATTTCACCTACATAGCACATGTGACTAGGTAAGTGATGCTTTTCTTCTGAAGCAACCCGTGGAGGACCCTTTAGCACCAGTTATTTAACACCAGCCAGTCTAAAATGCCTTTAGCACCGGGTTGTAACACCAACCAGTGCTATTTTTAGCACTAGTTGGTGTTACAACCTGGTGATGTTCGAGGAGTTTTAGCACCAGGTAACACCGGGGTTTTAATAACGTTGAGGCTTTTAAGGTGGGCGGATGCTGGTCTCTCTACTAGTGTGGCCCCACCGCCGCCATCCTAGCAGCCGTGTGAAATTCCAGTGGCTACTTTAGTAGCAGCTAGGTGCATGGGAGTGGTTTGGTGGGGGACTAGGGCAGCAGTGGGAGGAGGGATTCGAGATGCCACGTGGATTAATAACACTATTTTGTTCTTCTCTTATTAGTAAACTTAGAGCATTTCTAGCAAATTGATTTTTCCTAGTCCCCTTTATCTTCTTATAGAGGAATCTGCTTTCACAATTCAAAGATATTGGAGAGAGGCAATACAACAGATTGAATTTCTCATTTCCACTTCCATCTCCCCTACCATGGTGGGCCCACGTGTCAATCATCTCATCAATCTTCTTCCACCTCACACTCCAATTTCCAACTCCTTATTCGCACAGCTTGCTGACCTCACCCTCGCTGCTGACCGCTGTCGTGCACCTGGACGCCGGTGTTGCGCGCCTCAAGCTCCTCCACCGGCGTTGCGACTAGATGGGATGGCGACATCGGAAGGGCGTGATGGGCAGCGCAGTGGGACAAGCCTAGCCGGTGGTGGCGACACAAAGTACGAGCTTGCCGGCGGCGGAGCGAGGCTAGGATGGACGCAGCAGGCATCGATCCAGGCCGACGAAGATGCTTGGCAAGGGCAAGCGTGGCAAGCTCGATGAGCGGCAGGGTGAGGCCGACATGCGGCAGCTCGGTGCAAGCAGCACCGGACGGGTCGGGGGGCGGTGCGACCGTGCTAGGTGGCGGCCAGCAGTGCTGCCGTCTTGCATAATCAGGCGGGTGGCAAGCGGCGTTTCCCTGCGTGCGACGCGCAAAGCTTTCGTCCCACACTACCAGTAGGGGCGGTGGGAAAGGTTGAGGAGGAGCGAGCGGTGAGCAGAGGAAGGAATGGACAAAGGCTGGCGGCATCACACCAGACCGGCAAGGACGGACGGACAGCGCACCAAACCGGCAAGTGGCGGCAGCGCACTAAACCGGCAAGAGGCGGTGGCGAGTCACGGTGCGATGGGTAAGAAGAACAGGGGATTGAGAAAACAAGACACTGGTTGAGGAAAGAAAGGAGAGAGGGAGGGGGATTAAGGGGATTGAGAAAAAATACAGAGAAATGAGATTGTGAAAGGGGATCTGCTGAAGCAATGTTTTTCCCTCTCGATCCCTTTAACTAAGAATATAGGGCAAGGGAATTTGGTTTTCTCAATCTGCTAGAGATGCTCTTACAAAAGATATATAGTTTCAAATTACATCATCGAATTTACTTCTCTTTTCGCATGCATGTAAGTAGTCAAATTCTTCAATACAAGATAGGATCAATCGATCCTTTCACTAAGTACAAACCATAACCCTTAGCCTCAGATACCTTGCTCTACCTCGAAGATGGGCCGGGATCCTTTCGTCATGTGCAGCGCCATGGCCCATGGGGAGGAAGAAATGAGAGTGGCTCTATTGCAGGGGGATCGTTTTCAATCTCACTTGAAACCCTAGCTGACTGGATGCTCTAACATGGCGCAGCAATTTTTGGCAGTTCAAGGGTGAAATTGAACCATAGTAATTGATAGTTTGAGAATAAAATCGATTATTTTTCCAACTAATAATATGCGAGTCCCCTCCAAAATATGTTCTTTTGACAATGAAATACTACTGCAATACTTCTTGTGAAGAGAGAAAGGATGCATCTAGTGGTCCAATCTATAACAGTATTTCTACTTGTTTAGGGCTATGAAACTTATTAACTTTTATCATAAAAGATTTATTTTGCTGAGGGCTGAGAGGCCCTGGCCAGATTTTAGATATTGCTGGCCATATTTCTCTAATTTTTCTCTAATTGTTAACTGAACTTTGGGGTAACATTTCTTCTTAGATAATTGAAATAGAATTCATGCCTTTTACACATGCATACATAATTAATTTATTAGTGCATAGACTCATTGTAAAAGAAATGGAAATGTGAAGAATGTTCATATGAGCCACATAATTAGTGTAATAGCTCATGTTCTCATGTGCATCAAACTGTCAAAATAATTAGCTAACCCTTTTATTCTGTCTAACCTTGCAGGTTGGGTTAACCGCTTTGCCAATGCTTGTGATATTGCCGTTGTTGTTGCTGAGAACGCAGCAGTTAAGGTATACATAGTCTTTTTGCTTTTGGTAGTGCATTTTCTTTATTTTCTGATAGCAAGATCACCTTATCTCATGGATATTCTTTTATTATTAACAGTTGTTGTGTTCTTTTATTATTGGTGCTAAATCATAATACTTTCAATAGGTTTACATATACTCAAGTGGCAGTAGAGAGGCACAAAGACTTCTGTTTGGGAATACAATGTACGGTGACCTGCGTCCATTCCTGTGTGGGTATTTTGATACCACTATTGGGTAAGCTCTGGATTTTTCCTTCCATTTTCCTATGAGTCAGCATAAAAGAAATGTGTTTCAATCCTCTTTTATACACAGAAACAAAACTGAAGTTAATTATTTTGTGATGAGTGTTCCTCGTTCCGTTCATCTTCAATCTATCTATATGTTGACATAAATTATGATTAAAATCTTGCATATACAGAAACAAAAGAGAAACCAGGAGCTATTTTGAGATTGCTCAATCACTTGGGGTCGATAATCCATCTCAAGTCTTATTCATAACTGATGTCTTCCAAGAAGCCATTGCTGCAAAAAATGCTGGTAATTACTAGTTCCATTAAATATTATTGAACCAGCAGATAAATCATGTATATCTCTCCCATGTCCTTTGGATCATTTCAAGTGTAATCTTGAAATATTTTTTGGCATAATATATATTCAGTTTTTTTTTTACTTGTGACAATTGACTTATACAAGCGGCTTTCTAGTCATGTAACATGTCATGGCACCATTCTAGTTTCAGGGTCTTGTGACCTTATGAAATAAGCACAATGCTAGACAGTTATTATGACATAGGATTTATACATGCGCATTTTTTATTCCTACTTCTTTTCCGCACATATCATTATCAATCTAACACCAAATTTTAGGATTTGAGGTGGTAATCTCCACTCGTCCGGGAAATGCTCCAGTTCCTGAGGATCATGGTTTTCTCACTATCCAATCATTCAATGAGGTCCGAGGAATATAGGGGTCTGGAATGCTTTCTGACCTCGGCAGTGCCCCGGATCAAATTCATCCAAGATTGCCTCAACATGAGAGATACAACAATAAAATAGCAAGACAAAACTCAATAAGAGGGAAATCTATATCTAGGGAACATTGAATTTCAATGATTTGGAGTTTTTAGTGAGGCGTACGAGCGGGTGGTCACAAGGGCATTCTTCATGACCGAAGTCTTAGCAGGTCTGGGCCCTTCCTTTGTTCAACTACTCCGCTTTGTTGTACCAGCCAAACCGAAGTAGCTGAGGGGCTACTGTTGGGGAAATAGTCACCCCCTTCCTCCTCTATATAAAGGACCCAAGGGTCAAGAGGAGGGGACTTACTTGAGCACTCCTCACTTGCTCTCTTATTTAGTGCCTTCTCCTCCTTTATTTTACCTTTGGAATTCTCACTGTCTCTTCTCTGTCCGGCGGATTTGCATTCCCAACATTTGTTTGACAATAAAAAATTATTTTTTCTATAGGAAATTCATTGTTTGTTTGTAGACCAGTGGATGCTGTCCACAAATAATATTTTTGGCAATGTCCTATGGACAGGTTTGGTTTTGTCTATTATCATGTTGGCAGATACATTAATGTGCATCTAATTATGGATTTGTATCCTCATCCTATTTGTATGCAGTGAACACCGCTCTAGTAAAACTGTGTGAACACATTCACAAGCCAATTGACGTTTGACATTACCCAAAAGGTGATTTTATTACAAATGCCAACCCCTACTCAGTTTTGTTACGGAACCTCAACTGAACGTGCATGTGCTTATATGATTCAACATGCATTAATATGTCGCGAGCATCAATAATGTATGTAGTGGTAAGCTCCCAAGTTGAGAGAGACACTAACTAGGATTCAAATCCTCACTACTAGAGAAAGAGCTATCCGCCTCCCTAATATGCCTCGGTCAGATATGGACCGGTGCTAATGTGCATTTAGCACCGGGTCTAACGGCTAGGAGCCTAAGAGGGGAGGTGGGGAGGATTTAGCACCGGATGATGGGAAAACCCGGTGCTAAAGGGCACCCATCAGCACGGGCGGGCACGGGGGCAGCGCCTGTGGCGGGCAGGCGCGCAGCCGGCATGCGACGCGAGGCCACGATGGCCATGAACGGATGCGGGCTCTCTACCCCAGCAGCGGCATGGCCGGCGGTGGCCGGCTCCAGCGAGCTCTTTTTTTCTTTCTATATATAGGTTCTAAATTTTCTTTCCCTTCCCATGTTGGATCTTGTTATGTGTTGTAATTTTGCTGCTGGATCTTGAATATTGTAATTTGAGTCTAATGTTATAATTTAAATGAAGTTTTTCTACTTCTCCTCCCTTTCTTTGTTCTCTCATTTTCCTTCCCACTGTTCTCCTTTCTTATCTGTTGATCAATAGACGGAGAAAAGATGTGGTGGCGGATAGAAAAAAGAGGAAAGAGAAAGAGATGGGAAATGGGAAAACCATTTAAATTTTTTGCGTACAAAAATCTTTAGTACCGGTTGATGTTGACACCCGATGCTAAAGGGGCACCCCTTTAGCACTGGAAGATCTGCACCGGTTGGGAAACCGGTGCTAAAGGGAGGTTCCCAACCGGTGCAGATAGCCCCTTCTCCAGTAGTGCCTGGTGGTAGCGAAAAAAAATGGGGGAGGGGGTAGTTGCAGTGGTTGCCAACCTAGTGGATCGTGGACGGCCCTAGAGGGGCAAGTCCGGTTCGAGGTTTTTTCAGCCGGTTTGGTTGATATTTCCTTCTTAATGCAATACCATGGGGGCGGTCTTTCCCCATCGGCCGAGTTTTGAGGACCCGGTGTGTCCGAGGACCGGTGGATGGTCGCTTCCTGGTGTGATGAGTGATTGACAACGTGGTGTGGACTGACGTTTCCCTTGGCTCAAGTATTGCAGGTGTAGAATGCGGCTTGATTGCATTGGTGCAGGTGAAGAACAGGCGCGAAAGGTCTTAGCCATGGCGGCCTTCGAGGAGCGGAGAGACAAGTAGGCTTGGTTCGAGGGACCCGGTGGCCAGATGGATCAAGTGCGGTTCACATGGTGCAAGAACGAGCAAGGGGACGTGGTTCCGGTGCGAGGTAGCGGCTCACAACCGAAGCTCGTACGCGGACATGAAGCCGGTGCAAGGTAGCGGCTAACGACCGAAGCTTGTACGCGGGGTTTGGTGATTTGGCCACAAAATCATCAGGAGGACGGTTTCTTGGTTTGGGCCTCAAAACCAAGCCCAAGGACTTGGCGTGGCGCGGCCCTATCAGGAGGAGCCGTGGGCGTCAAGGAGCCTGGACCGGAGGACACGCGGCGTGGTCGCAAAGCTTGCGTCGGAGGGAAGCAAGGTTGCGGCGGATGCGGTCCGAGCCGGAAGAATATTCGCAACTATGACAAATTTGCCCCTAAGGGGTATTGTGTTGTATGCTTCATGTGAGGGCGTTCTGGACATTTGCAGGGCGCCTATATATATGAGGAGTGGCTATTGTGGGCAGCCATCCCTTGGAGAGGTAGGTGGTAGACATCTCATTTGTTTGTGAGAGGGTCTTTTCTAGGGTTTGAGAGGGAGAGAGGAGGGATCTTTGATTTGATCTTTTTGCCATTCTAGCTTTGTTTGTGCTAGCAAGTGGCTTGTAACCGCACATGGTGAAGTAATCCAAAGTTCAATTTCGTGCCATGATTTGAATCCACGAGCTCCTTTTCTTTTTCCTATTTTCGGAGCTATTTTTGGGGGATTTTCGTTCTTCATTCTCTAGGCCGTTTCCTCTCGGATTTCTTTGGGGGAATCACACATGAGTACCTTGTGCCTCTTTTCTTGGTGATCTCTTGCCCCCAAACTGCTGGGATTCGTCCTAGATTTGAAGATTTTGGGATGAACTCGAGGAGGGTGTGTTCTTCGCTAGATTTGAGATTCCCGGAGTTCTAGGAGGTTTGAGGCCGAAATCTTGGGGCATAGCCTCTCCTTGAGGTGTATATCATCTACCCAAAATCTTGTCTTAAGACTCCAAGTCGTTTGGGAGATCCATTCTCGAGTTGACCATTTTCGCTGAGTCGATCTATCGATCGGATCAGTTCTTCTTGGCTCGGTCGGATCAATCGACCGCTAGCCTTCGCAGCCTTGCAAACTCTCTGGTAGAAGGTCGATATTTCGATTGAATGCTCCGATCGACTCTCGGTCGGATCATCCGATCGCACTGAGGGAAAGGTTAGGTCAGTGACTCGACTGTTGACCTATCGATCCGACCGGAGGCACTTGTACTGGTCGGATCAATCGACCGGTGGTTTTCACTCAACAACGGTCGGAGCATAGGCGATCAATCCGACCGTTGCTTTTCATGTGCGGTCGGATCAATTGACCCATGTATTTTTCGCTGATTCGATCTGTTGTTTTCTCACGGTAGCGGTCGGAGCATAGGCGATAAATCCGACCGACTTTTCTTGTCCGGTCGGATCAAACGACCCGTGTAAATTTCACTGAACTCTTCTTGTTGAGGCCGCGTCTTGTGCTCGATTTGTTCGATTCTTTTTCCGCTGCCTTGATCTAGTTCCTAGGGTCAGTAGCTTCTCAGTAGCTACGTGATCTTGGCTAGATCGTTTGGTTGGCTTGGAGTTGATTTGGGAAAAGCCAGGATTTGGAAAGAATTTATCGGCTCCCATTCACTCCCCCCCTCTCTGGTCGCCTAATCGGTCCTTCAATTGGTATCAGAACCGGTTAAGGATCACTCCACCTTTATTGGCTTTGTGATCCACGGGGCGACAAGGAAAAAGGCAATTTTGCTTCCGAATTTGGTTTTTGAGATTTGAGCTTGTTTTTGGCTAATCCTAACCGGTGCTTTAAGTTATGGCGCCAAGCTCTTGTTCTATTGGCTCTTTGTCGTTAGGTGGTGTGGTCGCATCCGAGGACGACCACGAGTGGAGAAAGAAGCATGATGCGCTTAATGAGGATGATGAAGAGATGACATTGATGCGTCTTTTGGAAAGTGATGCATCAAGAAGATGATGTTCGACGCAAGCTTCACAAGATGAGTAGAAGTAAACTCTCTCAAGGTATAATTGACTTGTTCACTCGCCTTTGTGCTTATGGCGAGACAATTAATGATCTTGAAAAGAAAATTGGTATGTCTAAACTTGATTCTTCTCCTTGCAATTCTTGTGAAGCATTGATTAGAAAGAATACCAATTTGAAGCATTTTTGTGATAGTTTTAAATCTGAAAATGACTTGCTGAAATCTAATGCCTCTAAGCCATGTCCTTCATGTGTTTTCTTGCAAGATGATCTTGATGAGGCTAGAGATGAGATTGTTTTGTTGATGTCAAATGCTTATTTACCATGTGCTTCTTGTGAGTCTTTGCATGGTGAAATTAAAGAATTGAAATTGACTCACATCACTTGTTTGGATAACTTGAGCATGCTAAGGCAGAAATTTGTGAGATGAAGTCCACGCCATGTAGCACTTGCTCTTTGGTTTTTGATGGTGACGTTTGCCTTACTTCTTTGGATACACAAGATGATTTGCTTGATGTGAATGATGATGTTTGTTCATGTGGTCTCATTTGCACATCATGCATTGAATTAGAAAGTGAAGTTTTGGCTTTGAAACAGATGCGCGATGATATGAGCGCCAAGTTGAATGTGCACAAGGAGATGAGTGCCAACCTTGAGAAAGAAAATGATCTCTTGCGTACCACATATGCCAAGTGCATTGAGGAGGAGATGACTAATTTGAAAAATGCTCCATGTGGTACTTGTGAGCGGCTCAAGTTTGAGAATGGTGTTTTGCTCACCAGATGCAAGAGTGTTTGTGCTAAGTCTTTGGATTCTCATGATTCTCGTCACTCTGACATTTGTGCTTCCAAAATTGATTAGTCTGAGTCGGAATTGACTTCTTGTGCTGAGCGTGAGTCTTTAGATGTTAGTGCTTGTGTTGGTGCTTTGGATAGCTCTCCCATAGCTATTCCTAAGCTTGTTGGTTCTTCCGGTGTTGCCCAAGATAATTCAAGTGGCAAGGGTGCTTCTCACTTTTTCGGAACTCATACTCCCAAACCGAAGTTTCTTTGCACCTTTTGTAAGAAAGATGGGCATACCGTTGAGTTTTGCTTTTGTCGTATCAAACATGAGAGACGTGTGCGCGCTAAAGCTTTTAGGAAGCCACATAGCCTTTTCCATGGCACGTGTGATCCTAATTTGGGGACAAAGTTCGATATGGGTGTTTCTTGCTCTAAGTCCCAAGGGACTTGTCATTTGAACGAGAATGGTGATTTGTCTTCGAAGACTGTGCCTACAGATAGGCCTTTGTACCATTGCTCTTATTGTGACAAGGATGGGCATCAAGAGAGCTTTTGCTATAGGCGTGCAAGACGCATGCGGCGAGTTCGTGCTTCTAGGCCTCTGGTTGTTCATAGCCCGCCTCATGGCATGAACACTTGTGTGCCTAGTCAGAAGCCGCATTTTGTTGATGGGTTTTATGACTCTTTTTCTAGTGGTGTAGTTCGTGATCGTGGACATGTTTCTAGTGTTTCTCATGTTGGTCCACGACATGATTTTCGTGGTGCTTCTACTGGTTCTTCTTCAAACACCTTGAGGGATCGTTGCCTTTTTGCTAGTGGTAGCACTCGTTCTTCTTCTCGAGTTTCTACTTTGAGGCATGGTTCCAAGAGTGTTGCTAGACCTTTTCATTCGAACCGGCATTTGCATCATGCTAACCCACATGATAAGTTGAGTACACCATTTACCCGTGTGACCAAGTCTTGGGTTCCCAAGTATATGCCTGCTAACCCTTCGGGATCCAAGATTCAGGTTTGTTTGTTCTCTCATGTGTAGGTACGAGGACACGGGATGGAGAACATGAGCTCGGTTATTCTTGGTCTTTTGCATGATCAAGCTTTGACGGTTCTCCACACTCTTTGGATGGCCCTGATGTGGCCTTTGTACACTTTGTATAGTGAGCTTCTCTCTTGTACACTATTTTGCTTACTTGTGTATGTTGCTTGATGTGTATATACCATGGTAGGCTAGCCACCTTTCTTCTTAGCATGTATGATCTTCTTGTATATCTTGTCATGCTAGTTTTGTGATATATTTTGGTGGACTAGTCACCTTTGTATGATAGTGTGTGATCCACATGAACTCCTTGCCATGCTTTTGATATGATTCAAATTGCTCATGGCATGTTGTTCATTTGGTATCCTTGTAGTTGGTGTCCTTTGTGTAGATCCTTTGCACCTTATTGACATGTCGTTGGCCCGAGTTCTTATTCATATAATCGATATCGTGTTGCAATGCTTTAATTCATCACATTTGTATCATCATTGCTTCTTGTAGCACGAGTTGTGGTTTATCTTGATTTGGGCTTGCTTGTCTTTGGGTTGCATTTTCCTCCTTTTAGATATCTCTTCCTTTTGTTTTGTGTTGGAGCTTTCCATTCGCTTTTGTACACCTTTTCCTAGTTTTCTTTTGCTAGGCGTCTTTGGTTGAGGGGGAGCTCGGCTTTATTTGAGGGGGAGTTGGACCAAGGATTTGCTTGGTGACTTGGTATCCGCTTTTAAGCTTTTATTTGGTATCACATTTTGAGATTTCAATTGGGAATCATCTTTTTCGAGTGGTATCAAGATTTGATCCTTCAATTGGTATCTTTCCTATGGTATTCAATTGGGATCCTTAGCGGTTCTTCATTGGCTATGGAGATTTTCTTGATTGGTTCGACCCTCACGTGTTTTCTTGGTTTTGAGCTGAGTCCTCATTCTATTAGAGTTGCATTTGCATCATGTATCATATGAGCATCTTGCACTGTATAGTTGAGCTTCACCTGTATATCCTTATCATTTTCTTGTGCTTTGTGTGGATGCGCACTTTGAGTTGTGAATGTGTGGCAAAATGTGCAAGCTTAGTCTCACTTTGATGCTTTGACATAAAATCTGTTGAGCTAGCTTGTTTTCCGAATGGTGTAAATTAACTTGACTAATGATCTTTATCACCATTCACCCATGAGCTTTTGACTAGAACTGTGTAGCTCTCGTATGAATGATAGTTCTTTGTTTTAGCTCATGTCTGGGACCCATGTTCTTTCAATCGGGTCAAAGACTTTCTCATTGTGAGTGTTTAGCCTCGTTTGCATCCGAGGGGAAGCAAGTGCTTCTTTATGCCGCAAAGGCATGACATGTGAACTTGAGTTTTTATGAACATCAAAATGAAATAATCAGCTGCTAAGCAAGTTCCTTTTGTTTTGTCCATGCTAAAACTTGAATGCTTATGTTGTTACATGATGTCTGCCAAAGAAGTGGGCACATGGTCTCAACGAGCTTTGAAAAGAAATGAAGTAAAAGGCATGGCTTTGGTGCTTTCAAGGCGCTTACAATGAGCTTTTGATGAGAATTGGTTACCTTGTATGAGTTTTGGCGTAGAACTAGTTTCCATTCATGCTTGCGCTATCCATGACTAGTTCTTGCTCATGTGGTGACATGTTTTACATATTGATGAACACTTGATAAAATGGTTTGCTCCCGGTGCTTGTGACTTAGTATCACTTTGAGATTGTGTGCGCCTTTGAGCTATATTGTTTACTCCTTAGAGTGCTTTGCCATTCTTAGCACTTGCAAGTGCTTTGTGGTCTACTTGTGAAGCTTGTTAGGTTGGCTTTCCACTTGCACCATATATCATATCATTCATGCTTTGGAGTTCATGTTTTGATTTGATGTCAAGTGTGGTTCTACATGTATTGATATCATTGTCTTGATTCTTTTGGAAAAATTGCACAAGTTGATTTGAAAAGGAGAAGACCTTGCTTATTGCTTTTGAATTGCGTGAGTTTGTGAGTTTGCTGTGTTGGCACTTTGATTGTGCATATCTTGGGGAGTTTGATGTTTGAACCTGAACCTTGGATTTGCATTTTGGTTGCACATTCCAGGGGGAGCTTTGGACTTTGAGTTTGAATCTTTGAACCTTGAGTTTGTACTTTGGCTGTACATTTCAGGGGGAGCGTGTAGTTGTATCTTTTGCATTTTGGCCTTTATTTGTGCATTGTCAACAAGGGGAGAGAATTTCTGGAGCATTTGGAAAGTGGGAGAATTTCTGAAAAAGATTTTGAAAGTTTTGTGAGAGTTTGAGCATTTTCGAGTGTTTTTCGCATGCACAAGTTCACTTGTTCAGGGGGAGTTGCAACTTTGCAGGGGGAGTGCTTTGAGTGGTCTGAAAAGTGAATTGGCTTGTGTTTTGTGCTTTGCTCTTTTGCCGATGGTGTTGAGCCCTTTTCGCTTCCTATGGAAGGGTTGGCATTTTCTGAGTTTTCTCTTGTGAGTGACTTTGATTTGGCTTGTTCGTGCTTTTGGTCACTTGCTTGAGCGATTGGTTTTCGATTTCTTTTCTTTTTCTTTTATTATCATTGGTTACTATGTGTGTGCTGTCAATGCACTCATCAAGGGGGAGATTGAGGACACGGTGTGTCCGAGGACCGGTGGATGGTCGCTTCCTGGTGTGATGAGTGATTGACAACGTGGTGTGGACTGACGTTTCCCTTGGCTCAAGTATTGCAGGTGTAGAATGCGGCTTGATTGCAATGGTGCAGGTGAAGAACAGGCGCGAAAGGTCTTAGCCATGGCGGCCTCCGAGGAGCGGAGAGACAAGTAGGCTTGGTTCGAGGGACCCGATGGCCAGATGGATCAAGTGTGGTTCACATGGTTGTTGGCACTCCTTAGCATAACTAAATCCGCAAGCGCACGGAGTACATTGTAGCCTTTCACCAGGGGAGTAGAAACCTGGATGTCAAATCCAAGGAACGGTAGACGCGACTAGTCTAGAACTTTCCTAACCGGACCCACCAGGGGAGAAATGGGTAAAGGGTGTAGAGAGTTTAACCTTAGTTACCCACTCGTTACCCCAGACGACCTATCTTAATCTAACATGATATGCTTCGACGGCTAGAACGGGAAGAACTTAGAACGGGGTGAGAGAGGGGTTCTTCCGGGCTCAGCACTACTGTTATGAGTACACCCGAACGTGGTGGAGTACAAAGGACGGACAGGGCTGTCACCACCTGCCGCCTACCACTGCAGTTCCGTGGGGTGCAACACAACCTGAGGTGACTAGCAAGCACAGGCACCATGCCTAAGCTTTCAGCCACTGACCTCCACCCAACGCGAAGGGCTATAGAGGAAACCCCAAACAAGAGTCGCTGTCACTTGCGCAGACTCAGGTACCCGCAGATCATAGATAGCCAAGATAAATTGCTGAAAGTAAAGAGTAAACTAGCGAGATACTAAGGCAAGAGACCGAGGAACTTACTGAACATATCTCTGAAGCTTTATTCCTCGGGGGCGGAAATGTTGAGACGAAACCGAGGAAGAAATCCCGGACTCTCTCTACAAAGCTCGGCTGTCACCCGAGCAACTCACCCACTCTCTCTCTACTCTACTCAACTCTAAGATAATAGTGGACTACATCTTGAGCCTTCTCTTCTCTCCTTGGATGGGGTGTCTTGTGTGGAGGTGAAGGGCGCCTTTTATAGCCCTCCATGGGTGAAATCCTGCTTAGGAGTGACGCACACCTCCTGCTTAGGAGTGACACACACCTCCTGCTTAGCATCCACGCGAAAGATCAAGCGTAGAGGCCACGCTTCCAGGCCGGCCGGCCTGAAGGAGGCCGTTCGGCCTGTGATTTCTGCCATCTGGCGCAATCTTTCTTGTGGACGCTCCTGATGATGTCCTGAGGTCAGTAGTTGCTGGTTTGGCTACGGTTACGACAGTTGGAGGCCGGCCGGCCTAGGGGAGGCCGTTCGGCCTGGCCCTGGCCCCTCTCGGCCCTCCGTTGCACCGACTCGCTCATCAACGGTTGCATGTTGTCCCTTGAGGCGGTTTTGGTTGCGTTGAGTTGAGGTTGTCCGAGAATCCAAGGTAGGTGGACCCTCCAATCCATGGCTAGGCCTTTTGAGTCCTCGGATCAAACCGACATCAAACTCACGGCTCATGATCATCCTTGGTGTGTTAGATAGCTTGTGGATCAAAACCGTGGCCAAAAGAGGCAGAAGGGGGCCGGTCGGCCTGGGCTAGGCCGGCCGGCCTGGCCCTGTGCCATTTTGGACTCCTGTTTTTCCTGTTTGCTCCTTCACTCACAAATTGTACAAAACTTGTGGAACTCATTAGTATAAATGATATTAGCATGATTATCACTATATGAGCATGAAATCCGGAGATATGTTGGCGGTAAAAGTCATGGATATCGACCGCCAACACGCCCCCACACCTAGACTTTGCTCGTCCCGAGCAAAGGGTTGAGTTAGATCCAGAGGATCAAGCAAAGCCTAGGGTCATGAAATCAAGAGAATGCATAAGAATTATTTCAAAGCTTTCCCTCATACCTTGGATTCCAGGTGGCTAACACCTTCACTTTCACCTATCGAACCTCAGAATAAATCAATGGAGAGCCTGATTCCTCCTTCTCAGTACTTGGAGATTTTTTTTTCAAAAATATGGAGGCATACTCTCATTCTCTCAAGCCACTCAGTCGCTCAAAGTGTTTGATCCTCACTAAGGCTTTTCAAGTAGCCTCACCTACCTCTACAAGGTTATATGTGGGGCTCAAGGTAGGGATCGATAGAAATGCTTATCTCTTCCATCTATGTTGCGAGATCAAATAACTTGTCTCCGAGAGATCATGTCAACCATGAACTTTGGTCAAGTGCAAGTGAATGTGGATGATGGATGATGAATGTCCTTGAGTGGTATTTGATTCTAGCTTCTTCCATCTTTCCCCTTCTTCTCTTTTTTTTTCTCGAGTAGGACCTCCCACTCATCTTTTTTTTTCTTTTCTTTTTTTTTCAGGGGGATGAAGAGCTGCTTGAGAACCACTTTTGATGGACTTTTATTCTATGATGGACTTTATTTGATGAAACGTGTACGTGAATGACCAAAGTGCAAGGAAGAACATGCATGTCTCAGAAGGCACGATGTTTGATCAAGCTCAAAATGTAAAGATAGCTATGTGGAGTTTCAAAACTGTGTCATGCATGATATGGCTCTGGATGGGACTTGGCAAAGTTGAGCATGAATGAGAGTTGCCTCATTTTTTTTGTTTTATTTTTTTTTCATTTTCAAAATGAAATTCTCCAAGACTTTGAATTAGAAAAGAACAAGCCTCTCATGTCATTATATCGTAAGAGTCAATAAGCGAAAGATCAAGTGATCCTATCGTAAAGTTCCAAAGGCACATAGGTACTTGCAAAGAAATAAAGCTTATGCACCTTTGATAAACATGTAGGATTTTCATCTCTTTCTAGGTGTTTCATTCAAATTTTAATTGTCGTGAACTCATGCTCGCATTTGAATTAAAACCAAGAAACGAAATGGAGAAAGGGTTTCAAACCTCCATGCGTAGTTGAATCTCAGCAGATGGCTGCCATGTGGTTATTTGGGCACGGGTGAAGACTGCTCGTCGATGTGTTGCTCGTCCTGTTTTCTGCGCACTTAGTGTAGAGTTAGAGCAGGGGTGTGGTTGGCACACAAGTGTGCACCAACCACCAAAAGCATGGCAGGAACAAAGCAACATTTTATTCAAAAGGGAAATATGGGGGTGCTGTTGGAAAATAAATATCGGGAAAACAAAATGAAAAGGGAAATTGCAGCACCCAAACCTATACTAAGATAATGGCACATTTTAGGTCCGGCCATGACCATGGACTATGGTTGTAACTCGGATACTCATAGTAGTCCATCACTTCGAGTTCCGGGATATCGGGCTCGAGGAATATTTTCAACTGAAAACATCCCTGTCATTGTCCTCGAGGAGAAGCATAAAGGAAAACCTTCCTTCTCCATCCCCCAATTCAGCCATTTGATTTCATCATTTGGACTCTGGCTGATTGGGGGTCTCTGTTTCACCTTTTTGTTCTCCTAATGGGAATAATGTTCTGTGTGCACAAAGTGTCTCGGGTGATTGCCCTTCCATCCCTTCTCCATGTCAGATTGTTCATGATATTCTGTTGATGTTTCTGATTGACTATCTGAAGATGGTACGGATTTGCGACCCGGTGATTTACTTCCAACCCGCTATTGCACTTCTAAGGCTGGAGTGAGAGTCTCCATCTCCTTATCCACAACATGAAGTGCTTCAACTACTATGGACGTTTAGTCCATGATCACCAAGATGCTCGTCAGTCCTTTGACTCAATGAGCATCGTGGGCACCACAAAGACTCTTAGCGTGTGTGTGCTTGGTTGGTCAGGTGATCAGTCTGTCGAACCTTAGCACGAGGTTTATACGGAAGGAAACAAAAACTTCCGTAGCTCATTCTCTGTGAGAAGTGGAACCGACACTTAAGAATCTTGCGGGTCTCACATATGGGTTGCAGCGGTGGAGTAAACCAGTATGATATGAATCCCATTGGTTAAATCTGATAAGGTGAATGCATTCCTTCTCTCTAAGGGTGTTAATCCAAGTTTGTAAAGCTACCCTTGAGAGAGTATCATCTCATATGATTGAACTTGTATCCTTGGGAGATGATATGCCACGTATTTATTTGCTCTCTTCTTTTTTTGAGTCGTGAAGCAAATTCATGAAGGAGCAAGAATCCAACGGATGAGTTGTGGCTTGTCGTCCTTCTTAGTCAGGTGATATCTTGGTGTAGCATGGTCCGTGTGCTAACACTTTGACATCGACCAAGTAGGGTCTGAACTTGTCATGGGTGAATACCACTACAGACAGTTCCTTCTCCGTTGTTTGTCGAACTCTGGTCAATGCTTTTGATAATGATGATTTCTTGCATTGATCCAGCTCTGTCCCGATTGTATGGTTACTAGCGTTGCACATGATCTTGATAGGAAGAATCCAATCAGGAGGTTGTATGATGGGGGGCCTTCTCAGCTGACACTTCTCCCAATTTGGGACAAGGTGGAGCCTTTGGGAATTCTCACGAACTCTATCCATATCCGCGAGGCATAAACCAAAGGTTGTCCATGGACTGAGACATCATCAAGGAATTCCTCCATGATGTTCTCGACAAGGACAAAGGATGTCCTTGATAATGGGAGAGAAGGCTGATATCATACACCTCTGTTGGTGCATTGCATAGACCAAACAATAAAGACAGGTGGAGGTAGATGAAAATTGACTAGTGCCTCACCACTTAAAGTGGGTGCTTACATGGGGTAAATAATACCCTACATGCAGGTGTGCCTACCTCCCTCATCGCATCATTCAGCCAAAAGGCTGTTTGTCCGGTTCAAGCGATACGATGGGTGTTGGGGTTGATCCCCGTCTAGTCTGTAGAGAATACCTAAAAATGGACCGATACTTCTCTAAGACTGTTGCAGCCTGCCGAGCCTCATTCTCTGTCAATTTATCACTGATGATGACTGGCGTGCTATCGATTGTCATGAAGAGGTAAATATCTCTATTCCAAGTGGAAGATAGACATGTCTCAATCCAAGTGGCAGCAATCAACAACTCTAGTGGAGGAGGCTGTGGTTCTCCACCATGTCGAGCTTGACTGCCCGGTTCGGCCCCTGGGATTGGGTGAGCATCTGAAAAATATGCTCATTGGTTCTTCACAGGGTCTGTCTAGCCCTTTGCGATAATGATCGTGCAAGGCTGAACTCACTGATCATGCAAGGTTGATCAGGATGTTTTCTTTGTCAACTCTGAGCTATAGCTCGATCGTGATTAAGTTGACAAGATGCTCTATTGGCTGATCCAACAAGAAGATTTTGTCACCTTTGAGGATATCGAAGATGTGGAAATCTAGGATCACTCTGTTGCGCCCCTCAGGCACAACTCGGATAATTCCTTTGTTTTCCAACATCTGGCCGTTGATCCCTTTCAGGTGCTTATGAAAAATCATCGACAACTTCTTGTGTGTCAGTCCCCTCAATAGGTGGAGGGCATTAAAGCTAGGGTCGACTAGCTTCTGCTTCCTCCGTCATTCCTTGCTCGTAACCGCAGATAGACCCTTGGTCTGCGGTCGTGACTTTCGGAATGAATTACTCAGACCTTGAGCGTGCACACCTAACGTGGCAGATCCTTAAGGGAATTCTCTTGGTCTGGGGGTTTTTGTTCGCTCACGTCGTGTGGTCGGAGGCGGTGGATCTAATGAAAGAGTGAGGATTTACTGTTTGGTTCATGGGAAAGTCGGTGGGAGGGTCAGAAAACTGATCCTAAGGATGAGCACTATGTCTCAATCTACCAACGTTCGTTGTATGAGCACCATACCAAACTTCTCCCAGGTTGCTCCAAGTAGCTCATCTCTGAGCTTTGGGGATGGGATAGACAAACAGACAAACTTCAACGTTCACTTTGATCCAATCTCCTCCAACTCCTCTTGCACTCCGATTGTACCAAAACTTTGCTTCCCCCTGTCAGAGAAAAACAGGAAGAGTTCCGTCTTGGTTCATCCCGGGAATGTTAGGAGAGAACTTCTCCTCATCTATTGCAAGGAGTGTGAACAAACGATGGCAACGAGATTGGGGCGGATCTCGAAGCCATCAGATAACGGGGTGGAAGGATGGTGGCAATTCCAAACACTCGCGAAATGGAACCGCCTAATAACTAGGAGAAAACTCCATGTGGTAGATGGTTATGGGGATAAAGTGTACGGCTAAAAAATCCTACACTAGTGTTGCTACCGTTCCCCGGCAACGGCGCCAGAAAAGCTTGTTGGCACTCCTTAGCCTAACTAAATCCGCAAGCGCACGGAGTACATTGTAGCCTTTCACGAGGGGAGTAGAAACCTGGATGTCAAATCCAAGGAACGGTAGACGCGACTAGTCTAGAACTTTCCTAACCGGACCCACCAGGGGAGAAATGGGTAAAGGGTGTAGAGAGCTTAACCTTAGTTAGCCACTCGTTACCCCATACGACCTATCTTAATCTAACATGATCTGCTTCCACGACTAGAACGGGAAGAACTTAGAACGGGTGAGAGAGGGGTTCTTCCGGGCTCAGCACTACTGTTATGAGTACACCCGAACGTGGTGGAGTACAAAGGACGGACAGGGCTGTCACCACCTGCCGCCTACCACTGCAGTTCCGTGGGGTGCAACACAACCTGAGGTGACTAGCCAGCACAGGCACCATGCCTAAGCTTTCAGCCACTGACCTCCACCCAACGCGAAGGGCTATAGAGGAAACCCCAAACAAGAGTCGCTGTCACTTGCGCAGACTCAGGTACCCGCAGATCATAGATAGCCAAGATAAATTGCTGAAAGTAAAGAGTAAACAAGCGAGATACTAAGGCAAGAGACCGAGGAACTTACTGAAGATATCTCTGAAGCTTTATTCCTCGGGGGCGGAAATGTTGAGACGAAACCAAGGAAGAAATCCCGGACTCTCTCTACAAAGCTCGGCTGTCACCCGAGCAACTCACCCACTCTCTCTCTACTCTACTCAACTCTAAGATAATAGTGGACTACATCTTGAGCCTTCTCTTCTCTCCTTTGGATGGGGTGTCTTGTGTGGAGGTGAAGGGCGCCTTTTATAGCCCTCCATGGGTGAAATCCTGCTTAGGAGTGACGCACACCTCCTGCTTAGCATCCACGCGAAAGATCAAGCGTAGAGGCCACGCTTCCAGGACGGCCGGCCTGAAGGAGGCAGTTCGGCCTGTGATTTCTGCCATCTGGCGCAATCTTTCTTGTGGACGCTCCTGATGATGTCCTGAGGTCCATAGTTGCTGGTTTGGCGACGGTTACAACAGTTGGAGGCTGGCCAGCCTAGGGGAGGCCGTTCGGCCTGGCCCTGGCCCCTCTCGGCCCTCCGTTGCACCGACTCGCTCATCAACGGTTGCATGTTGTCCCTTGAGGCGGTTTTGGTTGCGTTGAGTTGAGGTTGTCCGAGAATCCAAGGTAGGTGGACCCTCCAATCCATGGCTAGGCCTTTCGGGTCCTCGGATCAAACCGACATCAAACTCATGGCTCATGATCATCCTTGGTGTGTTAGATAGCTTGTGGATCAAAACCGTGGCTAGAAGAGGCAGAAGGGGGCCGGTCGGCCTGGGCTAGGCCGGCCGGCCTGGCCCTGTGCCATTTTGGACTCCTGTTTTTCCTGTTTGCTCCTTCTCTCACAAATTGTACAAAACTTGTGGAACTCGTATAAATGATATTAGCATGATTATCACTATATGAGCATGAAATTCGGAGAAATGTTGGCGGTAAAAGTCATGGATATCGACCGCCAACAATGGTGCAAGAACGAGCAAGGGGACGTGGTTCATGTGCGAGGTAGCGGCTCACAACCAAAGCTCGTACGCGGACATGAAGCCGGTGCAAGGTAGCGGATAACGACCGAAGCTTATACGCGGGGTTTGGTGATTTGGCCACAAAATCATCAGGAGGACGGTTTCTTGGTTTGGGCCTCGAAACCAAGCCCGAGGACTTGGCGTGGCGCGGCCCATCAGGAGGAGTCGTGGCGTCTAGGAGCCTGGACCGGAGGACACGCGGCGTGGTCGCAAAGCTTGCGTCGGAGGGAAACAAGTTTGCGGCGGATGCGGTCCGAGACGGAAGAATATTCGCAACTATGACAAATTTGCCCCTAAGGGGTATTTTGTTGTATGCTTCATGTGAGGGCGTTCTGGACATTTGCAGGGCGCCTATATATATGAGGAGTGGCTATTGTGGGCAGCCATCCCTTGGAGAGGATAGGTGGTAGACATCTCATTTGTTTGTGAGAGGGTCTTTTCTAGGGTTTGAGAGGGAGAGAGGAGGGATCTTTGATTTGATCTTTTTGTCATTCTAGATTTGTTTGTGCTAGCAAGTGGCTTGTAACTGCACATGGTGAAGTAATCCAAAGTTCAATTTTGTGCCATGATTTGAATCCATGAGCTCCTTTTCTTTTTCCTATTTTCGGAGCTATTTTTAGGGGATTTTCGTTCTTCATTCTCTAGGCTGTTTCCTCTCGGATTTCTTTGGGGGAATCACACATGAGTGCCTTGTGCCTCTTTTCTTGGTGATCTCTTGCCCCCAAACGCTGGGATTCGTCCTAGATTTGAAGATTTTGGGATGAACTCGAGGAGGGTGTGTTCTTCGCTAGATTTGAGATTCACGGAGTTCTAGGAGGTTTGAGGCCGAGACCTTTGGGGCATAGCCTCTCCTTGAGGTGTATATCATCTTACCCAAAATCTTGTCTGAAGACTCCAAGTCGTTTGGGAGATCCATTCTCGAGTTGACCGTTTTCGCTGAGTCGATCTATCGATCCGATCGGTTCTTCTTGGCTCGGTCGGATCAATCGACCGCTAGCCTTCACAGCCTTGCAAACTCTCTAGTAGAAGGTCGATATTTCGATTGAATGCTCCGATTGACTCTTGGTCGGATCATCCGATCGCACTGAGGGAAAGGTTAGGTCAGTGACTCGACTGTTGACCTATCGATCCGACCGGAGGCACTTGTACTGGTCGGATCAATCGACCGGTGGTTTTCACTAAACAACGGTCGGAGCATAAGCGATCAATCCGACCGGTGCTTTTCATGTGCGGTCGGATCAATCGACCCGTGTATTTTTCGCTGATTCGATCTGTTGTTTTCTCACGGTAGCGGTCGGAGCATAGGCGATAAATCCGACCGAGTTTTCTTGTCCGGTCGGATCAAACGACCCGTGTAAATTTCACTGAACTCTTCCTGTTGAGGCCGCGTCTTGTGCTCGATTTGTTCAATTCTTTTTCCGCTGCCTTGATCTAGTTCCTAGGGTCAGTAGCTTCTCAGTAGCTACGTGATCTTGGCTATATCGTTTGGTTGGCTTGGAGTTGATTTGGGAAAAGCCGGATTTGGGAAAGAAATTTTATCAGCTCTCATTCACTCCCCCCCTCCCTGGTCGCCTAATTGGTCCTTCAAGTTTCTTTTAATAAGATTAGATACTTCTAGAAATACATTCTCAACAATATTTAGATATTTTAGTAATGAAATTGATTATGAGAGCTTAAACATTGTTGCTCCAAACTTTACTGGCAAAAAAATAGGCAACATGTGAATAATTATAATGTAAGCTTTGGACAAAACTTGACATGGTTTATGGTTGCTTTGCGTGGACGAAAACGCTTTAATGAGGTTAATCATGTGCGCACTTGAGGGGTTTTGCAACACAAATAAGTAAAGGGTGAAAATTGACAAGAAAATAACTTATTCGGAGGAATGTTAAAGTTCAAGTGATTTATGAGAGATTTTATGTGAGTTTAACTGACTTACAAGTTACAACTGCTCACCATTCGATGCGGTTCATTTTTCACGTATATATGGCAAAACAGGCGCCCCTTCTTGCAGTTGTTCTTCTATATATGTGGCAACAACATACGAACAAAGAAAAAAAATCAAGAAAAATGGGAAAGGAATTTGACATGTCATAAGAATTTTTTTTGAAACCTTATGCTTCTAGCCCATTGTTACCCTACCTGAGTGAGCCAGAGAATTTTCTAGTTCATATGATTCCTAAGGTTTTGTTTGGCATTAGGTGTTTTCTTAACATCTAAGGCCCTCGTGAAGCGGTATTTCGGCCCCATGTCACGCCGATCATGTTGTTCTAAATTTCGGCCCTCCTCCAAAAGTTACTAGCTCATAAATCTAAGAGCTAGCATAAGAGATAGGTCATCAAACAATAAGAGTCAAATGCTAGCTCTTATGTATAAGTAACCCCACACGTCAGCCTCACATGATATGAGGATGTGTGCATGAGACTATCTCTTAAATAAGAGATAGTTCTTCATCATCTCTCTTCCACATAGGCAAAAGGCTGATGTGTCACACTTATGAGCAAGCTGAGGTGACATCATTGGAGGAGGCCTAAGTGGACATGCATACATATTTGGTGTTTCTTCTCGGTTTCCGGGTGTCGCATGGCTCTCCCACGGACAAACGGTGGAAGGCTGCATTCTGATGGGCCTAGTTGGGCCTTATGAGTCATTCGTAGCTGGAAACAATATTTGTCGAGTTCATTGGTTCATTCATCGCTGCTAATGGTCTGAGAACTTCATTAAAAACCGAAGCAGACCAATCTTCCCGCCACCGCCGACCCCTGGCGGCGCCAACGACAACCCCTAGTGGAACGGTGGGAGAGGGTTAGCGTCTCAGCCACTCGATTTGAGGCT
The DNA here is from genome assembly GCA_015476505.1 of Urochloa ruziziensis. Lineage (NCBI taxonomy): Eukaryota > Viridiplantae > Streptophyta > Magnoliopsida > Poales > Poaceae > Urochloa > Urochloa ruziziensis. Next base: position 33,447,735 of record CM027120.1, on the reverse strand, counting down.
TGACCATGCGTGCGGTGGCTGCCAGGACATCCAATCCAACCAAAACAATTGAGGCAAGGCTCAGTCCAAACCGCATGCATATAAACCAAACTGAGCCAAACTTTTTCCTTGTGATAGCCCGTTTTCACCGGACCAAAGCATAACTAGTGCAAAGCCCAAAGCGAATAAACTGGTTTGGCACCAGACGAGCAGGCTTATGTCCAACGGGCACTAGCCTACCCACGCGTGACTTGGGTTTAACTAACCTGGCCCACTGGAGAGAGAATCAGACTTGGTTTGAGTTTAACTAACGTGACCCACTAGAGAGAATCAGAATTGGTTTGTATGCATGGTGGCGATTCTTTTTTTTCTCGTTTGGTTTTGTTTCCTGTTTTGTCGTCCGTTTTTTCTTTTTCTTTTTTTCCTTTCCTCTTTCATTTTGCCGTTCCGTGTGGTTCTTTTTTTTCTTTTCTGGTTCTTTTTTTTCTGTTTCTCATTCTGTTTTTTTTCATGTTTTACCGTTCCATTTTTTTGTTTTTTCTTTTCTCGTTCTACTTTGCTTTTTTAACATCTGACTCGTTACCAATGGAAGGTTTTGTTTTTTACAACCAGTAAATTAACTAAATTTAGTCAAAATAGTGTTAGAGAGGGGATTTGAACTTTGAATTTGCTACATATAAGTGGATAGTGCATTATCATTGCATCACCACGCCACTAATTTTTATTATGAAGGACAAACTTATTTATATTCTTAGTAATTATACTTTTCAAATCACATCATATTTCTTTATTTTCTTTATGCTTTAGGCTCATTAGTGCATGTATCTATTTGTACAATTTGCTCTAGGTATATACGTGTTTGTTCTGTGAGTTTATACAATTTGTTTGGTGTGAATAATTATTTTCTTCTAGGTATATACGTGTTTGTTTCGTGAGTTCATAAAATTTGTTCGGTGTGAATGATTATTTTATTCTAGGTATATACGTGTTTGTTCTGTGAGTTCATAAAATCTGTTTTACATATATACGTATTTGTTCTTTGAGCTCATATTATTTGTTCCTCATGAATAACAATTTTGTTCTAGATATATACGTGTTTGTTCTACGAGTTCATACAAATTGTTTTCGGTATATAAGTGTTTGTTCTGTGAGTTCATACAATTTGTTCAGTGTGTATAGTTATTTTGTTTGATGAATTTGTTCTGGTTATATATATGTTTGTTTTATGAGTTTGTATAATCTGTTATAGGTGTATACATATTTGTTCGGTGAGTACATATAATTTTTTCACTGTGTATGATTATTTTGTTTTGCTTTTTTATAGAATTTGTTCCACATGTTTATCGTTGGTAGAAAATATGCATTATTGATTAAAAATGTGAATAAAAAATTTCATCTAAATATAGTCATATGGGATCTTGTTTTGAAGATTATGTCATCACAAATCTACCGGTGCAATCAATATTTAATTTTGATATACGATTGAGATTTATTAATTTTTTAATCTGAGGTTGCATGCATGCCAAGTGCTAATTTAGGGCGCAATTTGTCATTAATTTAGGAGCAGACTGCACGCGGGGTGACCCCCCACCCCCCCCCCCCCTCGCCCCGTCCCGACACTAAAAGAAACGACCGAAGGAACATTCAAACCCGAGATAAAAGTTGGGGCAAGGTTGTACTTACCCAGCTCGTTATGCTAACTCGAGGTCCCTAGAGGCGATGGGAAAAGTTTCTAGAGTAAGATGAACTTGGTTGGATTCTACGGGCCAAGCGCAACATCAAAAGTTTCAAGGATTGTATGAATGAACAGTTGTGTTTTATGTAATTACTGGACAATGGTCTTATTCAGTGCTTGAACTTGAGCTTTGAAATAGAACTATAACCTTTTCTATTTTTTTCAAATGTGGATGTCCTTTTTAGTTTCAGTATTATCTATTTTTAAGGAAAAATGTGGTTTGTTATGGTGATAAATTTTAGATTATTTCCCATCATTTCAACATGAACGTGTACAGTTACTTACATGAAGTGGATGGCTGGCCTAAAATGTTCTCAATCTGTGTACAATTACTTATTTTACCTTTATAAATCCACTAAATGGATTAATAAGTTTCATTGATTATATTTGTGTTTACCTTTAGAAGAATGCTGCTTCTAAACAGCTTAACCTAATTTTAAATACTAGTCCAAAAAAGTATTTTCTTTTTAAAAATACGACCAAGGAATTGGTTGCAAATGCAAAACCAACTCAGCCACGAGCCACCGTCCACTCGGCCCCACCGATCGATCCAACACCCAATGCAAATGCCATCGGCGCCGCTCGTCGCGGCCGGCGCCCGCGTGAGCCGCCGCCCGAATCTATCCCTCCTCGCCGACCGCTGCGCCACCCCGCGTGCGCTGGCCCGCATCCACGCGGCGATGCTCGTCTCCGGCCGCCTCGCCGAGGACGCCTTCGCCGCGTGCCGCCTCCTGGCCGCCTACGCCGCGCTGTCCCCGGACCCCGCCGCCGCGGCGCTCGCGCTCCTCTCCTCCCTCCCCATCCCGCCCAACTCCTTCATGCTCAACACCACCCTCCGCGCGCTCGCCTCCTCCCCTGACCCCGCCGCCGCGTTCCCCTTCTTCTCCCGCCTCCGCGCCACCGGCGCCCTCGCGCCCGGCAGGCACACCTTCCCCTTCCTTCTCAAGGCTGCCGCGCGCCTCCCGCTCGTACTCCCCGTCGCGGAGCAGCTCCACGCGCTCGCCTTCCGGCACGGCGTCCACCTCGACGCGTACGTTGCCAACGGACTCGTCCGGGCCTACTCTGTGGCCGGCCGCCTCGGCGACGCGCGCAGGGTGTTCGACGCGGTGCCAGAGCGGAACGCGAACCTGTACACCACGGTCGTTTCTGCGTGCGCGCAGAACGGGCGGCACGAGGACGCTATGGCGGCATTCGACGAGATGGTTCGCGAGGGGTTCGAGCCCGGCGGCGCCGCGCTTTCGTCCGTGTTGTCCGCTTGCGCGCGGTCCGCGTCTGGCGGGCTCGAGATGGGCCGCCGCGTGCATGACCTCATGTTGGCACGGGGTGGCGCAGAGGGGGTCATCCTCGGCACGGCGCTCGTCGATATGTACGCCAAAAATGGCGCCATCCGGGAGGCAATGGCAGTGTTCGAGGGGATGACAGAGCGCCGCGTGCCGGCGATGTGGAACGCCCTCATATCAGGGCTGGCGCACCACGGCCAGGGCGAGCGTGCACTGGACGTGTTTAGGAGGATGCAGCGGGAGGGAGTGCCGCCAAATGCGACCACACTCGTCGGGGCGCTCTCGGCGTGCTGCCACGCGGAGCTGCTGGACGAGGCACGCCGGCTGTTCATGTCCATGGAGAATGAATTCGGGATTACTCCAGGCATCCAGCACTATGGGTGCATGGTTTACCTGCTTGGCCAGGCAGGGTTTCTGTCTGAGGCAGAGGAGATGATACGGGGAATGAAATGCGAGCCTGACACCGTAATCTGGGGAGCTCTTCTGACGGCCTGCAACAATCACGGTGAGATTGAGATCGCGGAGCGAACGGTGGTGGAGATGCTGAAACTGGATCCTAGCAACCATGGCGTGTACGTCGTGTTGTCAAACTTGTATGCGGAAGCTGGGAGGTGGCAGGATGTGGACAAGCTGAGGAAGGTAATGAAGGGGGCACGGCTATCGAAGATCCCTGGGGCTAGCAGAGTCGGTGGCTCGCCGGAGCAACAGAAGCTATCGCCACCAGAGAAGGTGTTGATCTAGTTGTAGTGGCTGGTAGCCTTGTGTCCATGAAGTGATGAACAGATCCACTGCAAATTTGTGACGGTCAGGGTTCTGAAATACGGTAATGCAGCTACGAGAGAGATAGATGGATCCAAAGTATCTTAAAGATCAGATCCCAGGACTGACGAGTGCGTAAAACAACACAAAACACTGCTCGAAGAAGAAATTCTGCACTTCTGACAATCACCAACATTGGCACCGGATGATGGCAACACTAATTCGGTATGGTAATACACTGATGAGTTGCTTACAGCGGTCCAATTCAGCATGACACCAGTACCATCTCTCTACTTAGTTGCTAACAATTCTTCCCAGAAATCAGAGGAAGGGAAGTGCTATACATTTGAACCACAAACTCAGTTATGTTCTCCTGCGCATTTGGTATTTTGGCCATTAGCAAAGCAGGCTGTATGATGGCATGTCTTCAATCCGCATCACATCATCCAGCATGAGCTCCCTCTCCAGCTGGGTTCGCGTTGACTTCAGTACCTCCTGCGTGTGGCATCACAAACATGAGACAAGCAGATTTGGGTTCCAACTGAGGATGAGATGTAAGGGGCAGGAATTACATTGAAGTCCATGTAAGAGGCATTCTTGTCAAGCCACTGCTTGTCCATCACAACAAATGCAACACAATAGAGCAGATCAAATGCCCACTCATCCTCTAGGACAAGGAATTCAACAGCAATTTGTTGGATACTGAAGGTGCTTTCAAATTTTAGAGCAAAAACACAAAAAAGTTGCTGAAACAGTCCTACCTGAAAGCATTTGAATAAAAATAGCTCGGACAAATGTTCTTGGTTTTGCTGCAGTCAATATTAACATCTTGTTAGGAAAATTACATTTTTAATCATAACAAGATGACATATGACGTCGGTTTCAGTGCTTACTTGATTGGAGATCAAGCATCTGCATGATCATGAATGTAATATTTACACCAGCAACTGCAAATGGGTACTCCCATGTGGCTCTGTTACCACATTGTTTCTTTAGCAGCCTCTGAAATGAGGCCTACGGAAATAAAACTAGATGGTTACTCACCAGCAAGAGAGCACGTTCAAATAAGAAAAAGCAATCGCTATATATTTCTTACAGAGAATGTCTTGGCAAAGAATAGAAGGTTCTCCAGAGATATGAATCCTGCGCCTCTGTAGCATGTATTGCAATGTCACATAATTTAACACTTTGTAAGGTACTCTGAGAAATTTTAGTTTGAATCAGTCATTGGGTACCTAAAGTCAGTTGATGGGTCTCTTCCTTGCCAACCCATATCCTTCCACTGTTCAGATATCAGACCTTGAAGTTCTTGACCAGGATATGTCGCACGCCAAAGAGCTTTCAGGGCTTCCTGTAACCAATGTGTTGTTTGTCGTTACGATTCACTAGACTGAGAGAGTAGAATAAATAGACACATAAACTATACAGATGAAAATGCCAAACTTAGTATCGCAGTAGTAAACAGTTCTGCAAGAAAATTGGTACTTGCTAATTACTATCTTGCGTGCATGATATAGAATGACTTAATTATGCTTCTAAATAATCGGTCCTTAGAAGCATAACCAAAATGCAAGACTTAATTGCATTTGTATCTAATGATCTCAGTTCTTATAAGTAACATCGCTCTTAAGCCTTAAATAATCTTTGCATGATCTCCAGTATCAAAGAGAGAAGTTGTCCAGAATGCACAATATAGCTGCACTGAACTGTTAATTATCATGGGTAAGTGACAAGTGAGATAACTCACTGTGCCCTCTTCTGTTTGAAATCCATCAGTCTTGTTATTTGATAAGGTATAAAATTCCTAGGGCCGAAGAAAGAAAAGTAAATACTTGGAACAGTTGTTTAATTCAGTTCATTGTTTTCCACATTAGATTGACAGACTTTAGTGCAGAGCTAATCAGTTGTATGAATCAGTTACCATACTTATGTCTGACGTTTTACCTGGTGATCTCGTCTAGATGGATCAAAGTAAACCTTCATGCGATGCTTTAATCTCTGAAGCCTTTCTTCCTGCAAATTAGCAGCAATTGAAATAGCATAACTAGTGGTTTTACCCTCATTAAGCATAGTGCCTGTTAAACTTTTCATCTTGGCTGTTGCCCAAATATGTGATATGGATACATGGCAATATAGGATTTTTCCTAAAATACTTGATGTATATACAAAAAGGTAAAAAGAAAAGCAGATAACATTTTGAGCTGGACCACCTAGTTTGCTGTCATCCTGTAGAGTTTAAATGGTACATTGAAACTACACAGGACCACTTAACACACTGCGCATGAAGAGGGGATAGTAATGACCCAAAGAAAAGCTCTTGGGAGTCCTTTTGAGTGGTCACTTCAATTATTTGTGGTCTTCTTCACCCAAAAAACTATGCCTAAGTACGATTAATGTAGTTATGCCAACTGTCCTACTCTGCTAATAGAATGGATGCTGGATATGCACACTGACATGAGCCAACATCAGATCATTTGCATAATTCTGAGAACTCCGGAGCTAATGTAGTTATGCCAACTGTCCTACTCTGCTAATAGAATGGATGCTGGATATGCACACTGACATCAGCCAACATCAGATCATTTGCATAATTCTGAGAACTCAGGAGCCTTTACCTGCACTGGTGTGAGGTTCATGCATATTCTTTCATATGCCCCTTTTCTCTTGATGCACACACAAGATAGGCCTCTCCCTATCCATCTTGGTGACCCACATGAGGCTTCGTCTGCACAAGAACAAACACATTCCATCACATGACCATTAAACACCAACTGAATAAGCATAATTGCATATTTTCATAATAAAAAAATACAAAACCAGCTTTACACATGCGGGAAACATGACATTATCAATATATACTAGATCAAAGATAAAAGAATAAGGTAATGAGACGGTAAGAGAATATCTGAACTGGCAATTTTAGCCCACAGCGCTAGCTGCCCCAGCATCCCAGAGCCAAAAGTCCTTCAGGGAGGCCTCAGGGCTATTGACACTACACACAAACACACAGTGTGGTTATAGGCCACCTTAAATACTAGCTTATGATGGTTATTATACTCAAATGGATCTATCATGGTAGAATGAGGACAAAACAAGTATTTTTGTAGCATACCAAACTGACACCACCCTCACATGAGGTTACATGACAATGTTCTTGATCTGAGAAACACCCAAACGCCCCCCCTAAGTTTCTCACCAAACGCTCTTTTCGTTGTCCAACAAATCAGTCAAGGGATCCATCAACGCCAAGATTTCCTACCAAATCGGCTGCCCTGCCCCCAACCGATAAGAGACGTGTGAGCCCAAAAGCCATGCCCAGAAGCTAAATCAACTGTTGGCTTGCTCTGCTGTTGAGATAAGGGCCCAGAATCTGTTCTAAAATATGTTGGCCGCGTTTAGATGTTTTCCGAAAAAAATTTACAGTATGTCGGGCACACATTTGAAGTGTTAAATATAGACTAATTACAAAACTAATTACAAATTCTGATTCTGTCAGTAAATCGCAAGACGAACCTAATGAGTCTAATTAACCCGTCATTAGCACATGTTTACTGTAGCAATTTATTGTCTAATCATGACCTAACTAGGCTCATTAGATTCGTCTCGTGAAGTACACTCCATCCATATAATGGGTTATTTTTTTTACTACATTTAATATGCCATGGAACCTACTCGAAAAAAATTAGCGTTTCATCTAAACAGGGCCGTTATGAGATAGTTGTTGATGTGGCCCAGTCTTATATGATGTGTCTTTGAAGATGAAAGGTGCCATCATTCAGTACCAAAATGTCCAAAATGAACAGGGAAAGGGAGAGGAGGGCAACGAATGAATCCGGCAACTTCGAACCCACTGGAGCATGATTGTAAATGTCGATGGAATAATGTTTGACCATTGCAGTTGCCATAAACATTATACGAAGAGTTAAAATGTTCTAGGATGGGCAGGCACAAACTCTTAATAATATAGAAATAAGAGTCAAAATACAAGAAGTCTCAAGAGATCGTGATACTTAAGAACTTACACAGTCAGCAGCTGTTTCCCAAACAGGGAGACACAAGTTACTGCTTAAACCTCAATGTTCAATCTACAAATTCTCAAATCTCGCAGTAGGAACTAGAAGCAGAATAAAATTTCCAACAATCTAAAATAAAAAAAGAGATACGTATTCGTCAAGAGCGGTGGCTACAAACATTTTGGCCGCAACGGATGCTTTGGTCGCTGAAAAAGAAGAAAGGACAAGGACCATGATTAGTTCCTCTCGGTTTATCCCTGGCCGCTAAATAGTGCCAAAAGCGACATAAGTGCAGGATTGAGAGGCACATGCAGTGCTGACTTTTTTTCATGGAAATCTGGGTGCTAACATCAATACGCCGCAAAATGACATTACCCGAAAATAACACATCAAATGCCACAAAGGACGTGAAAGGAAAAGGACTCCTGAAAAGAGTGCAAGAAAAGATGTGAAGAACTCTGCAGAACACAGGAATATCATCGCGAGGTCATCAGCACAGCGAGGCCCACAGCAGACGAGAGAATATTCGCTGCTTCAAGAGTACCAAAATAAGCAGTAGAAAATAGAAACACAAAATGCAGGGAAACTGCTAGATGAATTACGCAAACGGAAGAGCAGGAAGAGAATGCAACTGCAGGCATCAGACATTCCAAAGTATAAAAAACAAACAATCCGAAGGAAGGGAAGAGAATCGATTAATCAGAAGCCATTACTCACCGGAAGATCCAGCCAGCGAGGAGGCACCGAGTGCGCACCGCGGCAGCGACGTCCTGACGGCGAGGCAGCCGTGGTGGTGCTCCGGGTCCCTCTCCGCCGCCGGCGCGGGAGCGGGCGGTGGCGCCGCCGCGGCCTCCATTCTCCGCCTTCTCTCGACCAACGGCTTCCTGCCGCAGCACGCCGGCGGCCACCTCGCTCCGCGCACTGGACGGCCCGGCTGGTCCTTCTCCTCCTCCTCCTCGCGGCGCTGAGGGGAGATGCGGGAGCGCGTGAGGATAATGCCGAGGGAAAGGAGAAAGGGGGAGGTGGCGGACGGACGCGGAGCTGCTGGGTCGGCGGCGGCGGCGGCGGTCGTCGCGTGGGTTGGGTGGCGGTGTTCCGGGGGAGGAGCACGTCGCGTTGCGGCTTGTCGCCACGCCCCGGTGGCACAAGGGCTCCGATTTAAATACCCAGAAATAACTTTTCATTGGAAAAAAATTGTTTAGTTGTTTATGTATGATTCCCTTCTCTCTCTGAGTCTGGCTGGCAGTGTCCAGTGTCCCCTTCTCTCTACGCCCTGTTTAGACGTTTCGGAAAAAAATTTTCGAGTATGTTTCCTCACATGCATGACATATTAAATGTAGTCGAAAAAATAACCATTATATGGATGGAGCGTACTTCGCGAGACGAATCTAATGAGCCTAGTTAGGTCGTGATTAGACAATAAATTGCTACAGTAAACATGTGCTAATGACGGATTAATTAGACTCATTAGGTTCGTCTTGCGATTTACTGATAGAATCTGTAATTAGTTTTGCAATTAGTCTATATTTAATACTTCAAATGTGTGTCTGACATACTCGAAAAAAATTTCGCGAAACATCTAAACAGGGCCCTAACTTATCTCAGACAAGATTGGGATTAGCCCTGTTTAAGGTCTGGTGACAGTGGGGCCGGGGTCAATGTAGGTCTGCTGGTTTGGATCCTAGAATTTGAATTTGAATATTGAATTTTACTCCCATTCCATGGGTAGGCCGTGTTTTGAATTATCGCGCATGCAAGGATTTGATCAATTGCTTTTGGATTACAGGATTAGAGAAGGAATTTCGCTTGGTTTTCCACCCAAACCAAAGGGGATTGTTTATAACGAAATACAAATGCGCTTCTGATTTGTATTTGTGCTTTGATGACTGTAACAGAGTTATGAAGAACCCCAAATCAATGCAAGAGCAAGCATAGCTTTTGTTTTGGTAATAGAACTTACACTTTCCTAATTGAGTACTAGTAGCTTAATTATATGAACAGTTGTTGTTGAAGCACTAGCATGAGTACAAATTAAAAGAAATTAAAAGAAAACCTATAAAAATAATGATAATTGTAAATACATATTGTACTTGTTCCATCCCAGAAATTGCAATCTTCGGAGTACATTTCATCTCCCTTGGATCATCATACTTGGTTTATGACATCCTCTGCTCCACGAGCGCAGGCCATGGTGACATTAGTCAGGGGCACAACTGCATGAGGCCGTCGGGGTCCCACGACCCGACAAAATTTACAAATTCCTGTATAAATTATTGTTTCTTTCATTGTTGACCCCGTTGCTCTGACCATGCCCAAAAAGGCATGAGCCCATCATACAATTTACTTCATTTATTGTTTTACTAAAGACAGCAAGAAGCCCAAGCCTGGCACAAATATGGTGTCATGGGATGATTGTGGGCATGAATCTCTAGTCTGAAACAAATCGACTTTTAGAGGCTCGGGTAACCTGCAAAATGCCCAGATCTACTTTTAGTTAAGATATGGATGGACGATGTAGCCTTATAGAGAACTCCTGAAGGTATATCACGGCATTATAATTGTCGGTGATATTATCTCCGGCAGTCTTCTACGGGTTAGCCCACGGAAGTGATTTGTATGCAGGGAAGATCGCAAAGATCGGAAGCAAGATGGTTAGGATGGACAGACACAAGGGTTTATACAGGTTCGGGCCGTCGACTCGACGTAATACCCTACGTCCTGTTTTGGGGTGTTGTATTGCTTGGATTGTGTGTTGAGAGATTTCGTCCCCCTTTGGAGGGGGTCCCTGCCCGCCTTATATATCGGGGGGCAGGGTTACAAGTCGGTTTGTAGCCGATCCTATCTCTAAGGATCCTTTCCTTCTTTACAATAACTCCTATTCCAACTAGAACTTCTCCTTCCACATCCTTCCTTCGTGCGCCGACTTGTCCCGCACGTCATCAGGTCCAGAACGGTGGGCCGGGCCGCCCCCTTTTGGTGGGCTGCCAGGCTTGCTCGTGAGGTACCCGGGTACCATATCCCCCAAAGTAGCCCTCGAGCACTTCTTGGCCGATCGTTGGCTGTAATTGATCTGTCTTTTTCTTGCATGATCCAAGTGCTCTCAAGTTGTCTAGGACCTCATCCGAATGGTTTCGAAGAAGATCCGAGTGGTTTCGAGGAAGATCCGAGTGCATGCTCAAACGTTCCTGAAAACGATTCTTCAATTGTAGCCATAGTGAGGGGAAGAAGTGCTCTTTTTCACGACGCGACAGCGAAGTGAATACACTTAGCCCCCGAACCTTGGGTAATTTTAGTATGAAATTGGCCAAGGGTCTTCAACCTTTCTTCGTCGAAATCTTGATCTTCAATGGTGTGCACCTTCAGGTGCACCCATTGGGTGTAGCCCCCGAGCCTTGAGCAGAATAGAATATTCTGGTCGAGAGTCAAAAATAAAATATTGTAAATCTCTTTTTGAACTTAATCCATCAATGGTGTGCACCTCCAGGTGCACCCATTGGGTGTAGCCCCCGAGTCTTGATTCGACTCGGCACGATCGTGTCAAGACTCTGAAAGCCGTGGATCCTAACTGAATTTTTCAGCCCCCATGCCTCTGGACATGGATTTCGGATAATTTTCTCCTTCTGGGCCTTTTTTGTTTCCCCTTCTTAAGGATTCTGTTCTCAAGTTCTTTGAACTCGGCATGACTCCCGAGTCGTGTCTCACGACCCAGCTTGAACATATGGTAAATCACCTTCTCACAAGATTTATACTTGTCAGCACTTGACCCAGATTTCTGAGCGAATTTAGCGATAGTATCGCATGCCTTACGTAAAAATCAATTGCAAGGTTGCAATATTAATTGACAAAAATAAGCCTGGCCGTCGACTAATTTTAGCCTCACGACCGAGTGGTTTATGCCCCTGAACACTAGCTCAGGAACCCACATATTTGTTAAATAACAGAACCAAAAGGTCGTGCCATACTTCAGCCCATTTAGGCCCATTAATCCTGTAAAGCCCATTGTTTCCTAGGGAAACTAACGGTTGCCTTCTCAAAGCCAGAATATCGCGAGATATCGCGACTCCATACCGCATCTTTGAATTCAAAGCGACGGGACGTGCTAGCGTCGGTTGAGTTCCCGAGACAAGCATCGCGCCGCGCGCGGGAGGAACAGTTCATTCCATTATAAGCCATCCCCGCTGCAACCTTCTTCCTTTCCACACCATTCGCCTTCTCAGCGCCCAAGCTCTCCTCCCTGTTCGAGCGCAAACCCTAGATCCACTTTCATAACCTCCGTTCTCCAATCCTCAGCCCCTGCTCGCAGCCATGGCGCCGAAGAGGAAGGAAGCCCCGAAGCGGAAGCAGAGGTCGCCAGGAAGGGCTCGGTCAGTCAGGGCCAAGGCCGCCGTCGACGTCGCCGTGGACCGCACCACCGAGTGGAGGGAATCCATCACCACCACCAGGCGCCTCGAGCAGCACGTCATCGACGGCATCCTCCCAGACCAGCAAACCGCCGAGTGGCGCGCAGCCTCCGGTGAGTCTTTCCCCACCCCAAATTCCTCTGATTTGGTGGTGTTCGAGTCTTTTCTTCTGCGCGGATTGGGTGTTCCTGCGCACCCCTTTCTCCGCGGCCTTCTTCATTTTTATGGGATCAGTCTTTGCGCACTGAATTCCAATTCCATTCTTCACATCGCTATCTTCATCAATCTCTATGAGGCCTATCTTGGGATAGAGCCTCACTTCAATCTCTTTCTTCATCTTTTCTTGTTGAAACCTTATCCTGGAACCGAGTGCCCGCGAGTAGTCGGAGGCGCCGGGCTCCAGCTCCGTGAGGGTCGAACCCAGTAATACTTTGATATTCCTTTTCCTACTTCCAACAAAGGATGGCAGTCCGAGTGGTTTTACATAGGAAACCACTCGCCTGCCATCTCTCCTGAAATCGATTCGCGTCCTGTTCCCTCCAAGTCCTGGATTTCTCTTCCCAAAGAGAGCGAGATGGACGAGGTTCGGGAGTTGCTGGGCTTCATAGCTCAGCTGAAGGACAGAGGGTTGACTGCCGTAGGAGTGGCAGCCAACTTCGTGCTGCGCCGGATCCAGCCCCTCAAGCAACGGGCTCATCCGGCGTATGAGTACTACGCCGAGGGGGACAACACGCGTGAAGCCCCCGAGCGTGTTGATAAGGGCCAAGCTACAGCTCGGCTTGGCAAATTTTTTGCGACAGGGACTTCCCTGCGGACTTCTGATGGTCCTCCGGCGTACAACTTGTCGAATCCACGCCCTGAGGTACTGAATCAATTCGTTGCTGTTTTTTGTTTTCAATTCCACCCATTGGGTGTAATCTCAGTAAAGAACTGAACCCATCTTTTGCAGGGTCGAGCTGCTTTTGTTTCTATCCCTCCGCTGCCTGAGATGCCGAAGGGAGTAGATCAGCCGGCGCCGCGCAGAGCCGGTGCTGCTGAAGAAGCACTCGGAGGAGACGAGAGTGACTTGCATGACTCGGATATCAGTCTGTCATCCTCGCCTTCTCCGGACGTGCTGTCTCCGAGTGGTGGCAAGGCTGCCGCTGTCCCGAAGAAGCGGAAGATGTCTGTTTCAACAGGGATCGTGATTGGGGATGCGCCGAGCCGTCGCCAACTCATCCTCACCGAGTCATCTGACTCGGATGATGACGAAGCTGGTGGTGCCGAGTCTTCAATCCCGCCCCCAATTATCAGCTCGGAGCAGTCACCCCTTGCCATAGTACCTTTGAGTACTGCAAGTCCGAGGGACCTTCCTTCCCCCACTCGGAGAGGAAAGCGCTCGAGAATGCGCGTATCTACTCTGTAAGAAATATTGTCAACCTTTAATTGACTTTTATGTTTTCCTGTAATTAATCCTTATTTGCTTTATCCTGCAGCACGCCGTCTGAGATCCCCTTTGCGGGTTCTGCGCCGCAGCCAGTCGGCGAGACAGAGATCCCTACAATCCAAGTGCCAGAGGTTTCTTCCCACTCGGCTGATCCTCTTAGCGATCAGCCTGTGGAGCCGCCACCAGAGTCACCGCGAGCACCAACCCCAGCACCGCCGAGTCCTGCTCCAGTGTCGCCGACCATACTGCCAGCTCCACTGGGCAGCCCCCAGCCTGCTCCTCTGATTGAGCAGACTGCAGCGATGGAGGAGCCACAGACTGCGGAGGTCAGAGTTGCTCCTGCAGCAGTCGTGGCTCCGGGTGGTGATGCTCCTATGACTCCTCTGGCGGAGTTCATGTCGCTCCATCGTCGTATGGGCCAAATAGCCGAGGTATTTTCTGAGCCACTTTTCTTGTTTAGGTTGAGTACCGAGTGGTACACTTATTTGTTGTGTCATCTGACTATCTTTTCCAGGACTTAGCTGCTGATGCCGAGGCAAAAACCTCGGCGATTCAAGAGCTTTCTTCTGCAGCCGCTAAGGCCGACTCCTTGGTGGCCCGAGTGGCTGAACTCGAAGCCGCTGCGTCCCAACACCAGGCCGAGTTGGAAGAAGCCCGGCGCACCAATCGCGATCTTCGCGGAGAGGTGGAGCAGGCTAAGCTCAACGAAACCCAGGCCGCACAGGAGCTTAGAGGTATGTTATTCTCTTCTTTTTTTTATGTCAGAAATGAATATACTATCCAGATCTGACTTTCTGTAGATTATCGGTACCGGATTATGGCCCAGTTTGCAGAGCTTACTGCCAAGGTGGCTCGGCTGGAGGGCGAGGCGGAGGCACTGCGTGCCGAGAAGAGCGCACTGGAAGATGCTGTCCGAGTGGTAGCGGAGGAGATCGAGCCGGAGGCATCGTCATCTTCAGCTTCTATCCTCGACCGCGCTCGGGCACTTCCACGCTTCTTTCGGCGACAGCTTTGCTCCATCAGCCAAGCCAGCTGCGGGCATGTCCTGGCGGTCCTCAAGTCTCTGTTCCCAGCATCGGATTTGGAGCCACTCGGCAGCGGGTACGCTGCTGGCACCTCCGAGGATGATGTGAGCAGACTGCTCCTTGAAGTCGAGCCGATTGCCAATGTCCTGTCCAAGGACGTTGTCGATGACTCTGATGATGCGGCCCCTTCTGGTGTTGGTGACCCTGCAGTTTGAATTTCATAGAATGTCTGTAGTATCTGACAGAAGTAACACTTTTGAAAAATGTTTTAATCCTTTTGTTATTGTATATAAGTTTTTATGGGACTACTACTCCCTTTCTTTCTGCGCTGGCCTTAATTTCTGAGTGGTTGACCTGTTACGGAGTAGATTAGCCTCGTTGGTCTCAGTCTCATGCCGCCGAGCTTTGTCGTGCGTGTAGAGCTTTGACTTGGCGAGTACTTTCCCCCACGATTTAAAGTTTGTTCCACTCATACTTTATGTGCGTGACGCGAAAGAGGAAATTCGAGTAGTAGATATAGATGGGAGATGAAATCAACTTTATTGATAACTCATATTATAATTCTGCCGAGTCGTGACTGGGGATGATTATCCACAAAAATCACTCGGGAAAACATATCTTAATGAAAAAAAGATGAATACATAACTGAATCAGGCGTAGAAACGCTGTAGGTGCTCGATGTTCCATGGATTTGGAATGTCTACGCCGTCTTCCGTCATGAGGCGATATGAGCCTTGGCGACTCACTGACTTGATGATGTATGGTCCCTCCCAAGGGGACGCAAGCTTGTGCGCGCCCTTAGTGTCTTGCTTCCTCCTCAGAACCAAGTCGCCTGCTTCAAAAGATCTCTGCTTGACGGTTCGATCATGATACCGTCGAAGGACCTGAGCGTAACGCGCGGCTTGGATCTGGGCAGCCAATCTCTTCTCCTCGATGCTATCGAGGTCTTCAATGCGCGCCACTTGCACGTCGTACTCATCATAGAACTCCACTCGGGGTGAGCCGTATGCGATGTCCGTTGGTAGGATAGCTTCCGAGCCGTAAACCAGAAAGAACGGGGTTTGCTTCGTGGCACGACTCGGCTGGGTCCGCAGCACCCAGACTACAGCTAGTAACTCCTTGATCCATCGTCCATCGTACTGCTTCAGCTTCTTGAATATACGGTCCCTGAGTGCCTTGATTATTTCGCCATTGGCTCTTTCAACCTGGCCATTGGCCCTTGGGTGCGCCGCAGATACGGGGCATAGCTTGATGCTCCTCTCGCTGCACCAATTTCTAAACTCCTGTGCCACGAAGTTCGTACCATTATCTGTAATGATACGATTTGGGACTCCGAAGCGGTGGGTGATGTCGGTGAAGAACTCGATGGTCTTGGCTGTCGTGTGCTTGCTGACTGGTTTCACCTCGATCCACTTGGTGAACTTGTCAATAGCCACTAGGACATGGTCAAAACCACCAGGAGCCTTCTTGAATGGACCAATCATGTCCAAGCACCAACAAGCGAAGGGCCAGGACATTGGTATAGTCTGCAGCTGTTGTGCTGGTGCGTGTATTTGCCTTGCAAAATACTGACACCCTTTGCAGTGCCGCACAATATTTTCTACATCTGCTACAGCAGTCGGCCAGTAGAAACCAGACCGGAAGGCTTTACCAACGATGGTTCTAGCCCCGGCGTGATTACCACAGATTCCTTTGTGTATTTCTGTCAAGAGCTCAACACCCTCTGCGCGACTCACGCACTTCTGGAGGATTTGAGAGGCTCCAGATCGACGATACAGCTTGTCTCCGATGATGACGTAGCTTTTACTGCGCCGCACGATTTGTTCGTGGAACGACTTCAGATCCTTATTTTTAGCGACCTCTGTGGGCAATATGCCGCTGTCAAGATAGTCGATGATTTGGGTCCTCCAGTCCAACGCTTCGTCTACCACTAATGTGGTTGACTCCGGGGATTCTCCGACTTGTTGTCCGCGACAGTGCCATCCGGGTTTATCTTGATAGATGGTTTGACAAGATCTTGGATGAAAACTCCGGGTGGGACGCCTTCACGAGTGGACCCCATCTTAGCAAGCTCATCAGCTGCCTTATTATGGTCGCGCACCACGTGATGGAACTCTAAGCCATAGAATTTCCCTTCCAATTTCCTTATTTCTTCGCAGTAGGCATCCATCTTCTCGTTGGTCCTGGACCAATCCTTGTTTACCTGGTTTATGACCAGGGCAGAGTCCCCGCGTACCATCAGGCGTTTGATGCCCAAAGATACGGCGATGTGGAGACCGTGCAAGGCTGCTTCATACTCGGCTGCATTGTTGGATACTGGGAACATGATTTGAAGGACGTATTTTAATTCCTGTCCACTTGGGGAGATCAGGAGTACGCCTGCGCCGCCTCCTTTGATCTGGAGGGAGCCATCAAAATACATCTCCCAGTACTCAACTATCTCGTCGTCAGCCGGAGCTTGGTTCTCTGTCCAGTCTGCTACGAAGTCGGCCAAAACCTGAGACTTGATAGCAGTACGTGGAACAAAGGTTATGTGGTGAGCAGCCAATTCAATTGACCACTTGACGATTCGGCCGCTGGCGTCTCGGTTATGGAGTATTTCTCCTAAAGGATTTTCGCTCACAACCGAGATTGGATAGGCCTCAAAGTAATGTTTCAGCTTTCTTGCTGAGATGAGAACTCCGTAGAGTAACTTCTGCACATGGGGATAGCGTACCTTGGATACGGTCAAGACCTCGCTGACGAAGTAGACTGGTCGTTGTACTCCATATGCGTGTCCTTCTTCAGGACGCTCGACCACTAGTACCGTGCTAACCACTCGGGGAGTAGCAGAGATGTAGAGGTAAAGCTGTTCTCTTGGTTGAGGTGGGACGAGGATGGGCGGACTCTGCAGGTAATCTTTGAGTTCCTGGAAAGATTGCTTCGCCTCGTCATCCCACACGAACTTATCCTGCTTCTTGAGCAGTTTGAAAAACGGCAATCCGCGGACGCCGAGTCGTGATATGAAACGACCGAGCGCTGCCATGCATCCAGTAAGCTTCTGCACATCCTTCTGACAGGTTGGTGGTAGCATCTTGGTGATGGCCGTGATCTTCTCGCGATTTGCCTCGATGCCGCGGTTGCTGACCATGAAGCCAAGTAGTTTGCCTGAGGGGACTCCGAAGACACACTTTTCCGGGTTGAGCTTCCACCGGAATTTACGTAGGCGTTCGAAGACCTTTGTCAGATTCCCTATCATGTCCTCGGGGTTCATGATCTTGACCACGATGTCGTCGATGTAGGCTTCTACTATGTCTGGAATCAATTGATCCAGACATGCTTGAATTGTCCTCTGGTAGGTTGTGCCTGCGTTCTTCAGACCGAAGGCTATTGTGTTGTAACAATAGGCGCCAAACGGCGTGATGAACGCGGTCTTTATCTGGTCTTCCAGTTTTAGGCCTATCTGGTGATAGCCTGAGTAGCAATCGAGAAAACAGA
Organism: Urochloa ruziziensis; assembly: GCA_015476505.1. Taxonomy (NCBI): domain Eukaryota; kingdom Viridiplantae; phylum Streptophyta; class Magnoliopsida; order Poales; family Poaceae; genus Urochloa; species Urochloa ruziziensis. The sequence continues at coordinate 33,429,641 of CM027120.1, read as the reverse complement.
GCAGGGCGAAGCCTGCCATGGAATCAACGACTTGATCGATGCGGGGTGGGGGGGAACGAAGGGGTCTTTAGGGCAAGCTTTGTTGAGATCTGTGTAGTCAACGCACATTCTCCAATCATTATTATTCTTTTTTCTTACAAGAACTGGGTTAGCTAACCAGTCAGGGTGAAACACCTCCTGAATAAAACCAGCAGCTAGCAGCTTTGTAATCTCTACCCTAATTGTCTCCTTGCGGTCCTGCGCGAATCGACGAAGCCTCTGCTTGATCGGTTTGGCAGTCGGATTGACCTTCAAGGAGTGCTTGGCAAGTTCCCTTGGGACACCTGGCATATCGGATGGTTTCCACGCGAATATGTCGGCGTTTTCCCTCAGGAATTTGACGAGCACTTCTTCCTATTTGGGGTCTAACTCAGCCCCGATGATGGCCGTCTTCTTCGGGTCATCCAAGTCCAGCGAGATCCTCTTCAGCTCCGTCTCCTTGCTTGGCGCGATGGCTTCTCTTGCTGGCCTCTTGGCGGGGATCTCCAGAGAGTCCTTGTCCACCTCTTGCGATGCAACCAGTACTTGCGTCATGCGCTTCGACATGTCCAGGGCAGCTGCCGCGTTGAGGGTCTCCTGTTCGCATGTGTAAGCGACTCGGATGTCCCCCAAGACGGTGATTACGCCCTTGGGTCCTGGCATCTTGACCTGCAAGTAGACGTAGTGAGGGATCGCCATGAACTTGGCGAGCGCTGGTCTCCCGAGGATGGCGTGGTATGCAGTCTCAAAGTTCGCCACCGTGAACTGCATATGCTCGGTCCGGTAGTTGTTCCGGTCTCTGAAGGTAACGGGCAATGTGATGTGCCCGAGTGGTTTCGCCCCCTCTCCTGGTATCAAACCATAGAACGCGGATTGGGGAGGACGCAGGTCGAGAGTAGTCAGGCCGAGCTCCTTCAATGTGTTAGCAAAGAGGATGTTCAGGCCGCTGCCACCGTCGACTAGCACCTTGGTGAGCTGAACGTTGCGGATCGTCGGAGCTACTACCAAGGCGTGGGATCCAGGCTTAGGTATGAAGCTCGGGTGATCTTCCCGGGTGAAGGTGATTGGAACTTCCGACCACTTGAGGTACTCAGGTACCGGTGGCTCCCTTGCGTGCATGACCTGGCGGTGGGTGAGCTTCTGCTGGCGCTTCGTCTCGAATTCCGGCCCGCCGTAGATCATGCGGACCACTCGGTCGGCTTCCTGGAAGTCGTCGCCGGGCTCGTTGGTCCGCCTGTTGTCTCGTGGGGAACCATCGTTCCTCTTTCTGTAGGGAGGGCCTCTGTTGCCCCCAGTAAAGGCTCGCTTGAGCCCGTAGCACTCTCGTACCGAGTGCTTGGGCTTGTGGTATGGACATTGCTCATCGAGCATGCGCTGGAAATCTTCTGGAGTTACCCGGCCTCTAGGCCGGTCCAGAGTGGCGACCATATCGCCCTCGCTCTTCTTCTTGCGAGGGTGACTGTCGCTGCGACGATGGTCGTCGTGTCGGTCTTCGTCTTTGCGGCGGTCGCGCTTGCAGGTCGTCTTGTTCTCCTCTTCCCAGCGATTTTTGAGCTCGCTGAGTTGTTCTTTCTCCGCGATCTCCGCGTCCGCCCACGTGCTAGCGACCCGGAACATGTCATTGACAATCGCGGGTGGCTTCCGAGTCCACTTGTGAATCAATCTTCCATCGGAGATGCCGTTCTGGAAGGCTGTCATCACCTCCTGATCCGTCACGTCAGTAATGGAGTTGCGCTTCTCTGAGAACCTGCGAACGAAGTCATGCAGGGTCTCGTTCTTGCGCTGTCGTATCTGGCCGAGGAGCCGCTTGCTCCCGGGCCTCTCCCAGGTTCCGAGATAGTTACCGACGAAGAGTGCGGTAAGCTGATCCCAGTTGTCGATGGCGTCCTGCGGGAGTCCTGCCAGCCTATTGCGGCAGTCCTTGGTGAGCATGATGGGAAGGTAGTTCACCATCACGTCCTTGTCGCCGCCGGCCGCTTGTACGGCGGTGTAGTAGATCTGAAGCCATTGGGATGGATCAGACTTCCCGTCGTACTTGTCGATATCCGACAGCTTGAAGCCTCTGGGCCATGTTACGCTCCTTAAGCGCTCGGTGAACGACTGAAATCCGCCGATCCGACCTCTGGGGCGGGAACCGCTTGGACCCGAGCCGTCTGTTGTTCTTGGGGGAGTGCTATCCCTCCTGCGATCCCGATCCCTGGGCGGGGAACGGGTCCTCCGATAGGTCCGAGTCCTTGGTGGAGTTCGGTCCCGTCGGTTGGTTCTGCTGCACGGTGGAGTTCGCTCCCTTGGCGGGGTCGACCGCCTGTGTGGGGGAGGCGCTCGTCCTCGTGGCGGAGTACGACCGCCGTCGTTGCCGCGCCTAGGGCTACCGGAGGGGTCAGAGTAGTCTGACTCCGTCGAGTAGCCGCTCCTGTTGGAGTTACGACGGGGATTTTCATGATCCCGATCGTATTCTTCGCGCCGTCGGATCTCCTCGCGATGACGCTCCTTGGTGCTGCTGCGGATGACGTCCCTCGCGTCTCGATCTCTGTTGATCGTGGTGCGAAGATCTTCATCACGATCCGATCCACCGCTGGCCCGGCGTCGAGACGGCCCGGGCTTAGAAGCGACCGTATGTGCTCTGCCCTGCATCTAGTGGACCTGGACGGAGGCGGCTTGCACGAAAGCCCTTACCTTATCCAGGCCTGGAGTGCCGGGTGGCAGCCGACTGATTTCCTCGTCAATGGTGACGAGGTTCTGGACCGGCGTCTCGTAGACATCGAATCCGTTGTACTCGAACATGCCGTCGCGCATCAGGTTCCGGCTGCTTTTCCTGTCGCGCCGATCCCGATGACGACGGTGATCCTCCGAGGGTGGTTCTTGAAGTCGAACGGTGCCTGATCCTGATGCGGTGGCCCCGTGTGGTCGAGCGGCTCTGCGAGTCGCCCGATTGGCGTTGCGTCGCGTTGGTCCCTGGCTTCAGTCGTCTCTTCGGCCGGGGTGACCTCGTCCTCTGACACAGGGTTAGGTGGCGTCGCTGGTGCCACCATGTAGCAGTACGACCCGGCTCCTTCTTGCGCAAGGTAATCTTCCTCGGACTCGGGGAGGTCGGATGTGGGCGTGTAAGGCTCCAGGCTACTCGGAGTTAATCCTCCGGGTGATCCTAGCAGTTCTGGCTCCGTAGTGGAGTCGGACGCGGTGTAACCCTCTTGCAGGTCATCCAGGATTGAAGGTCCCCGTGGGTTTGACTCGTAGGAGTCGTTCTGAGAGGGGGAATCATCCGCCTGGACGATGTCCTTCATCTTCTGCTTCTGGGTGAGCGCGCGGAAGCCGGGGGTCTGGATGGTGATGACCTCAGGGCTCAGGACGCGCGTTGACTGAGCGTTTACGCTCTGAGAGGACTCGGCGACGCGACTCTCAGGAGCCGGATCGGAACCAAGTGGTTGTAGATCTGTTCCCGACTGGTTGGGCCTCGCGGTCCGCGATGGGCTCAGCGGAGTAGAAACGGCGCGATCAGATGCGATCGGACCGGAGTGGGCCGTGATGGCCGAAGTCGGTGCCAGAGAGGAAACCTCCGTGGCGGTTGCAGTTCCTGCCGCTTGGGTGTCCAAGCCGGCGGCGGTGATGTTCCCGAACTGGATCTCGAATCCGTCGACGTTCGGGAGGTTACAGCTGTCCAAGATCTTGACGCGATCCATCAAGCTTACCAGATTGATCTCGGCGATACCCCCTACCTGGCGCGCCACTGTCGGTGATATTATCTCCGGCAGTCTTCCACGGGGTAGCCCACGGAAGTGATTTGTATGCAGGGAAGATCGCAAAGATCGGAAGCAAGATGGTTAGGATGGACAGACACAAGGGTTTATACAGGTTCGGGCCGTCGACTCGACGTAATACCCTACGTCCTGTTTTGGGGTGTTGTATTGCTTGGATTGTGTGTTGAGAGATTTCGTCCCCCTTTGGAAGGGGTCCCTGCCCGCCTTATATATCGGGGGGCAGGGTTACAAGTCGGTTTGTAGCCGATCCTATCTCTAAGGATCCTTTCCTTCTTTACAATAACTCCTATTCCAACTAGAACTTCTCCTTCCAGACTTGTCCCGCACGTCATCAGGTCCAGAACGGTGGGCCGGGCCGTCCCCTTTTGGTGGGCTTCCAGGCTTGCTCGTGAGGTACCCGGGTACCATATCCCCCACAATAATTAATTTCATATATGTTTTTTTAATCTTATTGTGATTTAATACTTATTCAGTGTTCGGCAACCAAGCTAGTGATTTAAGAATGTTTAAACCACTAGCTAAAGAGGAAATCCTGTGAATGGACGACCTCTCTATGGAGAGGACCATCACATGCATATTTTGTGCCGTTTGTGTTTATGGTGCTAATAATTTATTTTTAGCAAAGTTAGTAGGGAAGCTCCCTACCTATTTTTTAGATATATATGAAAGAGTGATATGTACAGAGTTTTGCAATGCTTTAAACCCAAAGAAAAGAGCAAAGCAACATTTAAACACTATTTTCACCTCTTGTGTTGGGTTACCCCCGGCCGCAAGGTACTCTGAGAAAGCTGTCCAAGTTATTTTTTCTGTACTAATTCACTTAGCCAAATTCATCTAGGTCGATCTAAATCATACGTCCGTCTCATGAACCCATCTAATAAAACTAAGAAAATAACCCTAAACTAGATTTCTTGATTAATCAAGGTAGAGAATAGTTGTGGATAATTTGCTCAAGATGACCGGACCAAATTGGAGGCATCAAAGACGTATGCCCCCTGCCGCAGGAGAAGGCACACACAAAGAGGGTATAAAACACCCAAGTAGTGTCATCAAAGCAATGTCACAAGATTTCGTGATAATGAATTTATTTGTAATTGTAAATCTAAAAATAATCTATACTAAAAGGATGAAATTTGTTTGGTCAATCGTCCTTCGTCAAATGTTATGGACCCATTGGTCCGACAGGTGGGCCCACGTACTAAAAAGTACGAGGAAATTTTGTTTCGTAAATCGTCCTTCGTCAAATGTTATGGACCCATTGGCCCGACAGGTGGGCCCACAGATTCTGTATGTTAGAAGTCAATACTCTTTCTCACGTCAGCAGTCAGGACTCTTTCTCGTACTATATTTTTTAAAAAAATGGCGCGTGCCCCTCTAGTAGTTTGACGTAATGTCGGTCAAAAATAGAGACGCATGATTGCAACAAAGCTAAAATAAACTCTAAATATTTTTGCGAGGAAAATATTAAACTCTAAAGTTAGTCAAAAATATAATTTGACATAAAGTTAGTAAAAAAAGAGACATTTGATTGGAACAAAGCTTAGACAATTCCAAAATCTTTTTTGCGAGGAAAAATATATAAACTATAATTTAGAACCGAGAGAGCACAAATTAAAATCGATTAATCCGAACTGAAACCAGAACCAAATAAAAACGGGCGGGTCAATGGCCACAGTATACCATGGAGGATAAGGATGGAGATGGATGTCTGGACATCCGAAACATCCGTATTCGTATTCGATAAAAACGTAAATATGGATATCCGTATTCATATTCGGTTTTAATATGGATGTCAAATGATGTATTCGAATTCGATTTCCAACAATTTTCTCTATCCGATTCTACATTCGTATTCGAGAAAAATCCGAAACATTCGGCATTCGACATTCGTATTCGAGAAAAATCCGAAACATTCGACATAAATTAACTTCTCTTTTTAACTAACTATTAATTATAAATGATATAAATGATATAAACTTTAAGATGGACAATCATATCAATTTTAACTACTTTAATTTATTTATTTAATTAATCAATTATATTTTACTTACTAATGTACTATTTTCTTATTAAAATATTTTATATATTATGAAAATTATTTATATTTATATTTGTATATTTATTTATTTAAATATATATAACATACATGAGATATATACACATAATTTACTCTTAAAACAATCCATAAAGTGAATTAATACACACTAAGACATTTTCTGTCAAAATTAACTAAACATCCGAATGCGAATCCGAATTCGAACTATTCGTTTTGTATTCATATTCGATAAGATTCGTATTCGTATCCGAATTCGAATTAAAATGTGGTAAATAGTGGTATCCGAATTCGAATCCATTCGTATTCGATTCGAATCCATACTAACTGGAGGAGCACATCGACGGACGGATGATGGTACATTTGGTACCCCGAGTGTGTACTATAGATTCATAGGCACGTGGCAGGACCGAGCAAGTTGGAGGCAGGCGTCAAAGCTGCGTGTCTCCCCTGTCGCAGGAGACGGCACACAGTGAGGGGAGAGAGGGACGACAGCATCATTGCGTCTGCTGCTGCTACACGGCTGCGGCGTGGAAACGAGACAAAATAATGGTCCGCGCATGCCTGCCTCTGCCTTGGCTTCCTCCGCTGGTGCATGTATTGGCGACTTGGGCCTGGTCCCACCCAAAATCTTTTCATCCATCGTATCAAAGAAAAATCTTAGATACATGAAGTATTAAATGTAGACGAAAAAGGTGAAAAGTTATATGGATGGGCTGTAAATCGCGAGACGAATCTAATGAGCCTACTTAATCCATAATTTGCAATAGTAATGCTACAGTAACCATCCGCTAATTATGGATTAATTACCCTCTAATTATCATCGTTAGATTCGTCTCGAGATTTCCAACCTATCCATATAACTTTTCACCTTATTCGTCCACATTTACTACTCCTAAATTGGTAAAATCAATACCCGAAATCTTTTCACCAAAAACTTTTCATCAACTAAACACGGGCTTGGCGTGCGCCTCCAAGGCATTGCTGCGACCGTACCCTCGCGCCGGCAGCCTTGGGATTTGGGGAGTAATGGCGACATCATGCAGTATGTAGTATAGCTTATAAAGTGATAATGATCTGTTATAGCTAGCTTGCTGAAATATATACAACACAACTCTTGATGGGGAGCGGACACGCAATTATGCATGGCATGCTCTCGGCAGCGCTACGTCCGGCGCTCTGTTTGCCATGTGCGTTGTATGAGTATGTAAAATCTTCCTTAACCCCTGTTTAGTTCTCGCCTCTAAAATTTTACGCCCATCACATTAAGAGAATCTTAAATGCATAAATGCATAAAGTATTAAATATAGACAAAAAAATAACTCATTATATAGGTGGAATGAATTTTGCGAGATGAATCTAACGAGTCTACTTAATCCATGATTTGCAACAGTAATGCTACAGTAATGAATGATCGGCTAATTATTGACTAATTACTGTTTAATTACCTGTTATTAGATTTGTCTCGCGATTTTTAGGCTAGATATGTAGTTTGTTTTATTAATAGTCTACGTTTACTACTCTAAATAGTAATTTTTTTATGTGACTTTTCATAAAAAAAATTTCACCCTATCTAAACACTGTCATTATGCTTTTGGTCATCCATTTCGTGGATACACTTTTAGTCAAACGATTGCACATATGTGTTTCCTTGACTTCTTCTATGGATAGATTCGTAGAAGGGGTTGTGGGGGTTTTATTGCGTCTGCATTCGTGTTATGTTTCCTTAGGCTAATCCCAATGAAAGGTTTTATGTTGACGTTTCCAAGACAGCCACATCAGCTTAATAAAAATGAAACGACACTGCTAGCGTCTGGACGTTCGCGGAAAAATTTCATCAGACGGTCCGTTGCAACATCGAAAATACACATTTGCAGCATCAAAAATAGATGTTTGCCACATCAGAAACCACGTTGTCGGTGCTGGAACCCGGCGCGGTCCAAACACCTGCAGAAAAGTGCGCTGTGTCCCGTCTCTCGATGGTCGATGCAAGGGCAACACGATGACACGAGGTTTATCCTGGTTCCGATCTTCCGATCGTACATCCAGCAGGGTGTGCTTGCGCACTGTATTGCCTCGCACCGGGGGTGCTCGAAGTAGGGGGGCTACAAGCTTGGCGGGAGAGGAGGATGAGCCCCCAGGTCCCTTAGAACGAGTGAGAGTTGCGTTCTTTCGTGAACTGAGTGGTGAGTGTGTGAATGAGTATCTCTGATGGCTCCCCATGTTCTATGGGGCTACCTCCTCCTTTTATAGCTCAAAGAGGGGCAGTTACAAACAGTAGAAGTACAATATTTGGTACAGTGATGGCGTACGACGAGGTGTGACCGCAGGCGTGACTCTTGTCTTGGCTCGCGTTGTCGGACTATGCGACTTCCCGGCGTATGGTGCTCTGGCGCATGGCGTGGCGTCCCCTGTTCATGACGCACGCTTCCTGTGCTCCTGATTTTGCGGGCTGGCGTGGGTCGTCATCATCGAGTACATCGGGCCGTGGACCCGTTCGAGGGCTCCTCATGTCCGTTCGAGGGGTCCCCGTACCGGAGTTGGTAGGACAGGGAGGCGTGACAGCACAGGGCTGTCACATCGCTCAGGCTCGTGACGCCACACAGGTCTGTCACGCCACACAGTGTAGAGGATGACCGCACGGCGTCAAGAATGACCGCACGGTGTCAGGAGTGACCGCACGGTGTCAGGGGTTGACGGAGATGACCGGGGATGGGCTAGTGATCCGTCGCTTGACTTCCTCGCCCAAGGCCGTGCAGAGCCATTAAATGCCCTTGTCCATGGGGCAGGTGAGCTGTCAGCGGGCCCCACGAGCGAGGGGTCTCGAGCGAGGCGGAGATAGGCATCGAGAGCGGCCTCCGGGCCTCGAGCGAGGCGGAGTTCCGCTTCGCTCGAGGGGTGCTGGGCACCCTCGAGCCTGACAGCGGATCAAGACCTCTGCGCTTATTTTTCGCTGGGTTAATTGGTCCCAGCGGTTTAGTTGGTGTTTTATCGTCGTCTTAGGGCCTCTCCCAGGATTGGCACCGACACACGTACTGAAACACAGCGAAACATCTGGAAGCGGGGAGTAAAAATTTCGGCCCCTACATCAGAGCCCTATTACATGCAACATCGTTCAATTTGTGCAACATTAAAACATAGCTATTGCAATATCACTATCATGCAACTGCAACACTGAAAAAGTCCTACAGAAACATAGTGAAATGTCTAGATGTGATGTAGTAAACATTCCCGCCACAACATTGAGTAATGTTTCATGAAACATTCTCAAAACGAAACGCTGCAACATGAAAAATCAGCAAGTAAAACATTAAAAACTACGTGTTGCAACATCACGTACGAGCGTCTGATTTTTTTCTCACCCGTTGGGCGTCTGTTTCTAAGCATTACCGAAAATGAAATGGTGTTTGAAACCATCTCCATAATGCATAGTTTCATGCTGATATTTCACAAGCACCAAGTAGCATTCAATTTCATGACTCATTCAAAGTTGGTGGTATCCGTGCCAATGGATCAGTTTCATCGTAATGTGACAGTTCATTTCACTAGATGAAACTACTTAGGCCAGTCTCAATGGGAGTTTCATGGAGAGTTTCATGGCATTAATTGATATGACACGTCAGCAAAAATGCTGACTTGGCAGGGTCATTTATGAGAGGAGTTTCATGAGATGTGAGGGGAGTTTCATCCCCATGAAACTCTACTGGCACAGTTACCTAGTTTCCGGTATAGGTAACTGTATCCATAAAACTCCCACTGAGACTGGCCTTACTTGAACGTGTTTATGCGTTTAATGCCACCACTTCGAACCGTTTCGTTTGATAACGGTGTCTGGTCCTTTTGTTTTCACCCTTCCCATCGTCACGCCGGATTGCTACCATGACACTTTCTCTTTTAACCCCTACACACGACACTTTCTCTTTTAATCCTTACACACAGATCCCAACTCTAATTCATGATTTGTTATATCCATCAATCGAGATCTCAGTCACTTGAAACCTATATTGTGCGCCTTTTTGGGAAGCCACTACCATTAGAAGAGAAGAAATGAGAGTAAGAAAAAGCAACATTTCTAAGAATCACACCTCTTTTCTTAATTTTTTTTTTTGTTTTTTAAGAAAAGAGGGGTGATTCCTCAATATGGGAAGATGCATATTGCAATCAGTTCGGACCTAATTAATAGGTAAACAACAAAACTGTGTACTTGCCCTAAAGTACTTCCTAGAGTTCACTGAAATATGAGAAGCAAGATAGTACTACTGTTTTCAGTGTTGACTGCTTCCCTGCTTCCGTCCAGTGCACCGATCCATATGGGATCTCCCCAAAAAATCTACCGCATAGCCAACGTAGGTGACGTGCGTGCACAGGCGTCCAGCACGGACAGTTGAGCCTGTGTGTCAGTTCAGGAGTCTCAGACCCGTCATCCGTTCCGTCCATGTGGAGGCGTGCTTTCCATGTCACCAGCGCGATAACCTACTAGGTAGGGGCGCGCTAACGCCGCATCAGATGAGTTTTTCTCTGTAAAAGATCATGGATAGTAATAGTATTATGCTGGCATGACTCGTAAGCAAACTTGATGGCAGTAAGGCAGATGTTCTCGACCATGAAGAACATGGACGTGTGTGACATAGAGTGTGCACCTGAGAGGGCCTTCTGCCACTACGACGCCAGAGGTAGTGGGAGCTGAGGACTGGAGCGGCGCGAAGTGATGTTGTTGGCCAGCTAGCCGACAAATTATAAAGAGAGGAGAGAGGAAAATTTGGAGTTAGGAACGGTTCGACGACCTCGTTTGAGAAGAAACGGTGGTCGCGGGTTTCACATGTGAGGCCGGTGAGCCCGGGGTGGACGGTATCTTCCTCCGAGGTAGCGGCACCACCTCTGATCCAAACCGAGACTCGAGAGAAGGGATAGAGTAGGCGAGTTGACACATTATGCGAGAGATTGGGCGAGCGGTCGAGGAGCACAATATTTGTGACACATGATGGAGAAATTGGGTGAGTAGCTAAGAAGCACAATGTTTGTGTCACCTTTTCAACTTCGTGGGGGGAGGCAATGACGGCTCTCTAATGTGCAAGGGGCACCACGATTTCATTTGCCAAGAATAAACAATATTAATACGTGGCGACTAAGCAATTGCGTAATAAAGCAATGCTAGAAGCCTGGAACAACTTGGCAAGCGAGAACGCACTGAGTCTCAGTGGGCTCGCTTTCTTTCGGCGACATGGATGTACCTATTTCATTCTGAAGACAATGCCAAGAATCAACACGTAAAGCACAACGTTGAAAGTTTGAAACCACGTGGCAGGCGAGGATGTACCAACTATAGATGGCGACGCTTTTTATGACATAGGTGTACTTTTTTTGGCTAGAGACAAAATTAAAGTAGTACGCATATATGAAAAGAAAAAATGAAAGAAAAACAAAAAAAGAAAAAAAAAGAAAAAATACAAAATATTCATACGTGGCGACTGAGCAATTGCGTAATAACGCAATGCTAGAAGCCTAGAACAACGTGGCAGTGCGTTCTGCAATGCTAGAAGTCTAGAACAACGTGGCAAGCGATAACAGCACTGACTCTCAGTGGACTCACTTTCTTTCGGCGACATGGATGTACCTATTTCTTCTGAAGACAATGCCAAGAAGCAACAGGTAAAACGCAACGTTGAAAGTTTAAAATCACGTGGCAGGTAAGGATGTACCAACTATAGATGACGATACTTTTTTGACATAGATGTAGAGACAAAATTAAAGTGGTACTCATATATGAAAAGGAAAAAATATAAAAACAAAAAATAAAAAAATGAAAGAAAAACAAAAAATGAAAAAAAGAAAAAAATTGCTACAGTGGCACGATCGCTGGGAGGGCGCCAAACCTCCAAGCGATATAGAGTTACTTATTTCACCTACAGGCTACAGTAGACTTCGGAGAATTAACATTTAGGCATTGTTCTCTCTGTCTTGAAATAATTATCGCCGTATATGCCACAAATTTGATTTGATTTGTAAAAAACGTACATTTATATGTTTAAATAAATTTATTGAAAAACTACGTTCAAAGATCTTTCCAATAAAAGAAATTTAATGATCATAGATAATAATATTTTTAATATATATTTAGTCAAAATTGTTTGTTGAAAACACAACGATACATATTTAAGGATAGAGGGAGTACACTTTTACCTATCCTATTTGGCGTCAATGCCACAGATCAGTTGCTAACACCTTTCTTATTAGTTGTTTCAGTTAAATATGACGCCATAATGCAGATGAGGGGTTACCAGTTCAGAGAACCGGATCCAAAACGACGGCGTGATGAGCATCTCTGCAAGGCCTGACTCCTGATCCAAAGGGAGGAAGAACTGTCCCAATACAAACAAGCCATGGAGGGGCCACCTCGGACACTTGTTCAGTTATCAAATCTGCAACTGTTGGAGGACGGACAGACATCCAAAACAAATTACCTGAAGAACAATTACCCATAAGTACAATGTCCATGTTGCAAGGCCACATGTACACATGATTTGTACCGGAAATTAATTTAAGTGGTTACGAGATGCCGATTGATGCCAGCCTAGGCATCTCTGGGATTCTATTCGTCTGGGTTGTTTTGTCAGTGACGGCATGTAACAGTTATGTGAGGTTTTATTAGTGAGCATAGCATTTTTGCACAATGAATTGCTAAAATTGGATGCCAGCATCAAAACTGTGCTTGTGTTGGATTCTGTCAAAACCTATATATTGCACATGGTGTCAGTTTTAGCTGGACGTGTTGATATCTCATTGGACAGCGCAAAAGAAAAAAAAGAACAGATAGATGGACCGGCCAATGCCTATTTAAAATTTGAAACGTTTGTTCCAGTCAAGAGTCAATAGATCAGCAGAATAACGCGTCTCCTTTATACAAAATCATGAGTGAAAGGATAAGCATACTGATGATGAATTACTACAGATAATGCACTAACAAATCTCTGAATGACCAGAGACGATGTCACAAAAAAAAAAAAAATGAGTGTCTTCAAAGCATACTGCTGCTCTGCAAAAGATTCCATAAAATGTTCTAATATCTAACTCGTAATATTGGTTGAGACTGAAAGTAGCCCAAGCTATCTCAAGTCATTTCCTCCATTTGTTGGGTATGTTCCTATTATTTTTAGGTGTAATAGCCGGAGTATAGCTATCTGAGATGCCAATTGCTTGAGGCTTTCTTGCCGAAATTTGAATAGATGCTGGATTCCGAAACGGCAACTGCAACAGCTACATACTACAAAAATAATTGTGTTTCCTTAAATAAAAGCAATGAAACTGAAAGTTGAGAATTTCTTTGGTTGCTGATTGAAAATGTAATATCTATTGAAGTTTCTCCCATACTGAGTGGGCAAGTGGTATTTCTTCTGTAAAAGCGTACAACTGTGCCAGTGGATAAGCGGTCTTATTTTGACAATCAGTTTTGTTTTTCTGGTAAGGCTGTTTCGTCACATCTGGCAAAGTGGCAGAAAAGATGAGCAAGAGATTGGAGGATGACAGCTGACGACCATAACCACCATATAGCTGTTCCAAGATATAGTGAAGCAGATATCTGATTTGAACACTGCTGACGTAGCTACTGCTATCTTCAATTTGCTGCATAACATCGAATTGAAAGAAAACAGATACTAAGCAATAGAATTCGACAAACAGAATATAAACATGTGAATCAACTCAGCAAAATGAGCAGACCCATATTTCTAAATCCACAGATCTGCATTTCTAATTCTACTATGTATGAAGGAGTCAAAAAACAGGGAATTCATCATGGTTGCTACTTAACAAACTCTGACCACAAATAATCTCTGTGAAGTCTCATTTGAAGTATATGCTACAACATCGAAGTCTAAACAAAACAGCCACTGACAAGTGACCAGTACAGCCTGATGCTCATTTTGCATGTAACCCCTCTGCCTGCAAGGTTTGATCAACCAAACAAGATTACATATGAACTTCATGTCAACCCTGTGATTCCCGTAAGCGAGCGATCAATTCATCCTGTAAAAAAAAAATGCGATCACACTTTTGAATTGATCCCGGACTGATACAATGGGCCTAAAATGACTAATATAGGCATGGGCAAAATATTAGCTTTTCTCCTGATGCCCCAGCTTTCTTAAAGGAATACAAAAAAAATATTATATAAACAAAAATGTCAAAACAACACTACCACCTCTGTATTTTTGTTCATAATATCTGCAGGGTAGTGTAATGGAGAAAGTCTTACTCTCCCTATTCATTGAATTTCACAGAGTCAAGATAGCCGAAAGAAGATGACAAAACCCTGCATAAACACAATTTCCAAGCATGCTATGCAATAGGTATGTTCTGTGCAAACGTTTGACATACCACATTGTAAGTTTAAGAAAGCAGCACTAAGCATTTGCAAAAAATAACAAATTCATGGAACATATTTGAAATTGTCCTACAAGACCAATGGAATTCTTCTGAGCACAGTCTACTTATGGAGCAGAAAACCAAGTGATGCACTAGTCATTAAATTTTTAAATAAAAATTCTGCAAAGTCTTTAAGATCAAGGAGAGGATTCAACATTATTTCTCTTACCTTTTTCCCTTTGGCCGGGAGACCACTTTGTCGTAGAAGTGCACGTAATCTCTCAACTGTAAATGATTGCAGTGTGTGCTGTGAAAATCCAGAAATTGTTTCTTCTGCAAGATTAAAATATCCATAAGGTTCAAAAAAAATACTTATGTTGGGTTTGGAGAAATACAAGGTTGCAGTATTTTATTTTATTAAAATTCTATTAATGCAAACGGAAATTTTATACCATACACATAAATTATCGAAGCCAAAAAAAGACTGCTAAAAGTTAAATTTGTGATAACTGTGTTGGGTGCTGATATTATTATGACTTGCAGCAAAAACTTCCAAAAGAAGTTGGCTGGAAACTGGACAAAAATGGCTTCCATTGAAAACTGGGGCAGCTGCAATTTTTGGCTCTCTACTCCAAGATGCTAAAGAAGCACACCAGATGAATACAACCACGGGCTGAGGAAACTTTACCACAGCCTGACGATCCAGCGGAAGTACCCAAGTTAGGCCTCTTTGATGCATTATTGACATCCAAACTTCTGGCAGCAGATCTGGTAAAATAAAAGGAGACAACTTACTTTGAAAGTGAACTTATGCAAAGTCACACAATCCAACCAATAATAAGCAGTTAAGCACTGATGAAGGAGGCTCCAAAAAGGTCCTGATGACTAGGTATGGTATGTCTCAAGTAGCTAATATAATAGGACAGCATGAGCAAGCTACAAGCTATTATCAGAAATCAGTATCTATCAGCTTCTGAGGATTAGCTTCGCCAATAAATTAATTAAGCGAAATTGGCATTAATAGCATCAAAATCTACAAATAACACCAACTGTAAAGAAGAATCCACATGTTACTGAAGACATTTCCATTAACATAGTATTATGTTAACCGAGATTTCCCTTCCGACCAATTCAGCCATCTATGTTTGTCTGTCACCACCATCTCAACAAGCACCCATCAAGAATCTAATGAAAAGCATCTAAAGTTGTTTTCTAAAATGTGTAGCATACTCAAACATATATAAGAACTATCTTAAACCATTTTTTCTTCCCTTCTCCTGACACTGAGCGAGCAGCAAGCATCACACCCTTCTCATCTTCACCCATGCTGGCTGGATTGAAGGCACGACTAGTTTAACATTAAAGCACTTCTTAGCAATCATATATTGACCAATGAGCAATGAGACTATTGAGTTGCATGCACCAACCAGTTCAACCCAAAAGCTTAAGCTGATGGGGAGAGGTGGGCAATTCACTTACTCAACACTCCCCCTCACGTGCAGGCTCTCCCAGGCCGCATACGTGGAAATTGGAGTGGGCTGCAATTATTTTATTTAATCGCGCCCGCCAGGATTCGAACTCGAGACCTCTGGCTTTGATACCATATTGAGTTGCATGCACCAACCAGTTCAACCCAAAAGCTTAAGCTGATGGGGAGAGGTGGGCAATTCACTTATACTCCAACAGAGACACTATATAGTTCACAAATCCACGTACAGGAATTCTGGCAATGGATGAATAACATAATGAAATACTCTATTTTTTTTTTCTCGAATACGCAGGAGAGCTGCGTATCTTTATATTAATAGAGAGGAAAAAACCGTCCCCGTACAAAAGAACCCCCCTCACTCCTGGCCGAGCTGTGAGGGGCTGAAACAAAACACTAAAGGTTTCTTAGATGCAGAATACCAGAAACAAGCCGTGACCTTTAAACTCTAGTAACTAGAGATCTATCCTACTTCAACCACTCGGCCAGCACTCAAGGAGCTAAGGCTCCGAGCCCCAGCCAGACACCACCACTGATGCTCGTCCTTGAAAGCCTGCAACAGAACACATAAACTTGGTCTGATTCCTTCAAAGACACAAGCGTTGCGGTGCTTCCAAATCATCCAGGCGCCCAGCACAACCAAGGTATTAAAGCCTTTCCTTTTATCTTTCTGTATCTTTTTGGCACTCTTCCTCCACCATTCTGAAAAAGATCTCTCATGTCGTGTGGGAACACAGTTTTGCCACCCAAATTGTCTCAGAATTTAGAACCAAAATTGTCTGGCCAAAACACAAGTAGTGAGCAAATGCTGAATATTTTCTTCTTCTTGGTCACACAACAGACAACGATCCGGATGAGGGAGGTTCCTCTTTGCCAAGCGATCAGATGTCCAGCATCTGTTTTTAATGAAATACTCTATAAAATTTGGTCTAGTGCCAGCTAACGAATGTATGGAAATATTGTGTAAACTCCAAGGTGCTTGGCTTTATGAGGTCACAACTCATTAACAGAAAGGTCCACATATGTGACTTGAAACTGTTCTACTAAAGCCGCTGGAATAGGAACTTTTTCTCTGCAAATTCATACTAGCCATGTAAATTATATGCAGTGATAATAATTTCTGCTCTTCATTTATTTAAAGTGCATAACTGCACGTTCAAGCGATTTGTTTTGAATATTCATAACGACTATTGCTCTTCAATTGATAGAACTAAAACACATGACATGTTGAAGGGTTAAGTAAAATAATAAATAATGAAAATCCACAATGATTTCTCAAGCATAACAATTTTGACAACCAGCTCCCTTCTGGTCATGTTCTTATTTTGTTCTTAAGCTAGTCACTTTGTAACTTGTTAAACCTACACTCATATTCGGTCCCTATATGAGAGCTGGGATTGTACGGGACCTTTTTTCTTCTCTATAATACAAAGAAGCGCAGTTCTCCTGCGTTTTCAAAAAAAAGAATAGTATATTTTATATTTTACTTGCATATTTATAAAGCAGTTGCCGTTTGTATGGTTACATTAGATCATCTAAAGGGATCTCAAGTAGGAGGAGATGAAAGATACCCAGCTGTCACATTTATCACTAGATTAACCATTATAGATGCCTGAAAGAGTTTAAGTGTGCACAGGATAAATTGTTACTTCTATCCCAATGAAACAAAGAGAAACTAGTTGTCAAAATTTTAAGTTCTCAATTCTTGAAAAAAAATCCAAAAATATCTGAACCTATATTTAATCACTTGTTCTAAGGATTCACGGTGCAGTGGCAAAGGCCACCGGCTGGGGAGCTCCCACCCAGGGTTCAATCCCTGGGCGCTGCACAATTTGTGGGGAAAAAAAATCCCCTCGCCGCGCCTCCTGTGGTGCATCCGGCTTGTGGCAATGGTGCAGTCCAACCAAGGGGTTGTCGATTGTGGGGCCGGCCCAAGCAACGGCTTGCTGTCCCGGGTGTGCAGCGGGGGTTCGGGGGTTTTCTCGGTCGGGGGACAAAGTCTCCTTCTTAATTGAAAACCATGGGGGCGGTCTTACCCCTACCGGCCGAGTTTAAGGAAACATAAATAATAAAACGTGACATAAAATTCACAAGCATCAGACATGTCCATATGTTAGTGTTGAATAAAAAAATATATAAAAAACTAAATATAGGTAATTGGGCGACTTAGGGGTCTTGCCTATGATGAGTACTTTTCACTACAAGATATCCTTAAGAATAACATAACTATTGAAAGTATAACAAGCGTTTAGCAATTTCATATACACAGGGAAATTTATTATCCACATGAAGGATAAAACTAGGGGCATAATACAACAGAGGCACAGACAGGTTGTAACAACTAACATGATATTTGCATAATTTTATTATTTACCTTTTCCCTCTAGTGTTTTCCCCTGGAGTCCTTGAACCTGAATCTTTGGCATCACTCTTCTGTTTGTTCAACTGGAGATGCCTGATCAAAATATTCGTCGAATCCGTCTGTATAACTTGTCCTTCTAAAATAACAAAAAGATTTACAGGTCAAATAAAAATTAAATTAGCATATAGATAGCGCGTCCATTACAAATGTTATGTCTCTTGTCAAACATGTTTCATGATTGACAAGTGACCCCACAACAAGAAAACAATAAAACAGTTAGGTTTTAATCACTATGGTTCCTGCATGGCATGGTAATAAGGTATATCTGTATCCCCAAGGTAAAACTAAATTTAGAGCAGAGTCCACTGTCATGTTTTCGATTATGGCACAGTTATAGCTACTGGTAATTTCAGCATGTACCATAGGGACCATTAAAAAGAACAATATCAAATGAACAGTCATAAAGGTGATTTCTTCACTAAAACTTGTTAGATGCTGCCACCTTATCAGTGAAAATTCGAGCAACCACATTTTTTTAATGGAACACTATGAGTACATGAATGCATTATGCATGAAAACCATCTCTTACACTATTAAAATAAATATAGTAATTTCAAGAACAAGGCTGCACCAACCCAAAGTTCATAGCAATCTTTCCATCATCACAACACCCCCTAACTGAAAACATGAATGAAAATAAAAGGCAAAAGCATAAAAGGTCAAGCATAAACATCCATTACATCATGCAAGGGACTACACTGCCACTGAACTTGAATTAGAACTTTTGAGTTCTCACGAAACAGTAAGCGGGGCAAAAAATCTAACTGATGAACAAAGCATCAGTCATTAACTTATTGTGCATTTAACTATGACTGGTCTGTCTGTAGAGGTGAGACAAGCTACATCTTTGTTATGCATAAATAATAACCACTCTGAAGTGCAAACACTAGGATATCAAGTCCTGCATATATTGATCATGCTAGGACATTACCATTTCTAATCCTTTAAGCATATTATACATGGCATACCATTTCTAATCCTTTGAGCAAACAATCCAGCACAGCCCAAGAGCAAATAATTCTATTTACACAAATACTCCAGAATGGAAGAATCTAATCCTATGCACATCATCCATGAAGAAAGAACTGCAAAAGCTCCCACCCACCAAGGAAAGAAAATGAGGAATGGTAATGATAAATCTTATTAATTTCAAGACTACTCAAGCAAGCACAGTACATTTTGAGCACAACTCACACCATTTTTTTTTTCTCAAGAACACAATACACGCGACAATACCACATACCCTAGCGCACAATATTCCAATTTCATCAATTTCAGCAGACAAACTACCAAATAAAAAGAATTATGCTATCAAGTAAAGGGAGATAAGAACGGTAAGGGGGATCCGCTAACCTGGGGGATCCGTGCTGTGCTCGCAGACGTAAACCCTGAACCCTCCCTGCGCAGATCACAGCCCAAGAAACGGTCTCAGAACCCCACCTCGGCGTGCGAATCCAGACGCCTCAGAACGCCCGAAGAGAGAAACCATTTGGGGGCGTTTCAGTGTGGAGGGACCGTACCAGGCTGGAGGAGACGGAGCCGGAGGAAAAGTTGCCGCGCGACGGCATACCGGCTAGGAACTTCGCCGCGCCGCCCCCTTCAGCTTTCGCTGGCGCCGGCGAGTTCTTCCAGTCCCCGCCGCTGCAGCCGCCGCTGCCGCCGGAACCCTCTTCGGCCGCCATGGAGGATGGGTCTTGTGTTTTTCCTTGCTGTTTCTCATTTTCTTTTCTTTTAAACCACTTTTTTCTCTCCCCACCCCCGCCGTGCCGCCGTGGAACACCTATTTGGGTCCACACGGTGAAAACTCGTCGAAACCTCCCTCCTGTTGTTTTTTTTACCATCTACTTTCTATACTTTTTTTACATCAATCGATACACAGTAAAGCAATTCCAACAACACTGTTGCTCTATGTTTTAGCGAGAAAGTATGACAAGTGACTAGGGGCCTACAAGTGACAATATCTATTACGTCGATGCTATCGTATCATCCGTGTAACATAGGTTTAGCCATATTAGTTGTGTTTGAAGGGACAGTGACACCCTAAAAGGAGATAAATTACGGTTTTCTAAATACACTATAGTTAAGAACACATATAAAAACTATTTCAATTTCTATCTGAATGTACACTAGATTTTTCTATGTGTTGCTAACTGTACTGTTAAAAGTTTTGCACCATAGGATCCAATCCAAACAACTACACATGACCATTCTAGAAAAGGTAAACGCGGAATGTAGTGCAATAAGTAATGCGGAATGTAAAAAGATAGAGCAAGCAAACTCCCGACATGGCGATGTATCCCGAGGTATCGGAAAGCCACGGCTTTCCACTAGTCCTCGTTGTTGGAGCCACTCTCAAAGTGAATGCCCACGCAAGGGCATGTACTCCCCAGTCAAGTCACTCTGTGTTGGCGCTGTTAAATGACACACTTTTAGTGCCATCTAGGTTATATTTTTGGACTAATCTTTATACTAACCCCGCCACTTGGCACTGAAATAACCTCGTTTCCGCTTGTGCACATATTTCTGGAGCATTTTGGTTTACGCAGGTTAATTGGCTATTTTGGAGCGAATATGGGCTGAATCTGAGAACTAGCAACAACACGGTAATATGAGGGCCAAAAGCCCTAATGAAGCCCAAAGGAACCGAAGCCCGTTTATGCTCTACTCCAACGGGCCAACTTCTAACAATGCTCAATTGAAGATAAAGCCAAAGTACTTCGAGATCAAGGCAAATCCAGTGCAGACTCTCAGGACCCATCCATATCCCGGAGCAACCGACGTCCAAAGCCCACAAGAATTGGAACACGAACTCATAAACATCAGAGAAGAGTGCACGCAAAAGATGGGACCAAGGCGGGCCAAAAAGGCCCTGGTCCGGCCGGCCAGGAGCCCTCTTGGCCATGCGGCCCAGGCCTTTTCTGCGCCGCCTCGGCCTCCCCTTCGAGCTAGGGTTTCCTCGCTATATAAACAGACAATCTTGCAGAGGAGGGCATCATCCATTCATCAGAAGTCGGCGAAACCTAGAAGGGTGCACCGGAGGGAGATGACGGCCGCCGCAAGTCCTCGAAGTTGTCTAGGGGATGGCCTAGGCCGACCCTAGCCGCCATGGCCGCCCTGCGTGGTTGTGCTATGGTGGAGTTCAGGAGCCAATCATTCATCGTCCATGGTATGGCCTCGGAGGTGATGATGTAATGAATACTTAATGTGAGTAATGATCATCTTGTCATCCGATTCTTTAGCGATCAAGTGCCTCCCTTTATGATCTTGTGCTTGCTTGGGTTTGCTTTGCTTTCAATCTATTAATCGATATAGATTGCTTGGGGTGTTCTTGTAGCCATGGGGACAAGGGGTTCATACCGGATCTACCAAGGAGTACAACACGTTCTTCGAACGTGCCCTTGTAATTGCTATGCCGATATCGAGCGTCGTAACAGGGCATGGCCTGTGTAGGGTGGTAGTTCTCGGGGGTTTGACCGGAGGTGGTGATTGCCGTTCTTCGAATGAGATGCTTGATGTGTTTACCGTTCATGGCTAGAGCTACAACTAGAAGGTGATAGGCTTAGTCAATCTCTGGTTTATCTTCATCTTTGTCTATGCTTGTGGATGTGATCAACCCAATACTTCACTCATATCTATTGGTTTACCCTTTCATATGCAATCTATGCTTCATGTTAGGATTAGATCTATTAGATTAGATGGAAAACCCTAGGTAGTTCAATGTCGATCCACGGATTGATAAACCTTGGGGGAATACTCTTAGGGAAGAGCTACACACGATCCGTGCGCTTGCAGTGGATCTTGGCGTGCGTTTGCGCCGCCAACACTCTGTATGGTAGCCTATGGGACTTCCCCACTCGCAAGTGGGTCTCCGCTTGGCCTCTCCCTAATGCTACTCGCCGCCTCCACTTGGTTGAGCTTGGCAAATACCTAGGGCCTCACCTCCCTAGTACAAAGTTACGACGGCCACTTCACAAACGCGGTTGGAGGATCTCGCAAGATTTACAAGCCCCGATACTTACAACTTTTGATGCGTGCAAGAACCGATACAAAGAGGTATGCAAACCTTGTCTAAACTCTAGGCTAACACCTAAAACAATGCGCTATAAGGTCTAAACTAGCACTAATCAAGCACTAAGCTCTATGCTAATCACCTAGATCTTCAGTTTAGCACTTCGGTGGAATGAACACTTGCAAACGAGTAGAACAACTACTAGCAACTTCCCAAGCTCAAGCACCCTCCAAATGGCCGGGTTGGGGGTACATATAGCCCCAACACTTGAAACTAGCTGTTGCTCCAACGGCTTGCATTTCTGTGTACCACCGACCCATCTATTGATCACCGACGTATACCACTTGACCATCTTGGACAACTAGCCGTTGCACTTACCATTGCCCCAAACTTACCACCGACCCATCCGCCACTCCATCACATGTAGCACCGTACCATCCTATGCTATGCAATTTTTTCATGAGCCGAATCTGAGCTGATCTCGAGCCGAGCCGACACCACCGACTTATCTGATGCTCCTTGGCTTGGACCAACGTATCATCTTGTGCTCCATCCAAACTTGACCTCACCAACTTCCCGCGCTGACCATCGACTTGTCCGCTGGTCCATGACATGGACCGTCGTATCATCTGGTGCTCCGTTCTTTCTTGGCCCTGCTAGCTTGACTCTTGTTGGCACTCCTTAGCCTAACTAAAATCCGCAAGCGCACGGAGTCCGATGTAGCCTTTCACCAGGGGAGTAAGAACCTGGATATCGAATCCAAGGAACGGTAGACGCGACTAGCCTAGAAACTTTTCTAACTGGATCCACCAAGGAGAAAAAGGATAAATGGGTAGAGAGCTTGACTTTAGTTAGCTACTCGTTATCCCAGACAAACTATCGATACCTAACCTGATCTGCTTCGACGGCTAGAACGGGAAGAACTCAGAACGGGGTGAGAGAGGGGTTCTTCCGGGCTCAGCACTACTGTTATGAGTACACCCGAACGTGGTGGAGTACAAAGGACGGACAGGGCTGTCACCACCTGCCGCCTACCACTGCAGTTCCGTGGGGTGCAACACAACCTGAGGTGACTAGCCAGCACAGGCACCACGCCTAAGCTTTCAGTCACTGACCTCCACCCAACGCGAAGGGCTATAGAGGAAACCCCAAACAAGAGTCGCTGTCACTCGCACAGACTCAGGTACCCACAGATCAAGATAAATACGATAACTTGCTGAAAGTAAATTGTAAACTAGCGAGGTACTAAAGGCAAGAGACCGAGGACTTACTGAAGATAACTCTTGAATATATTCCTCGGGGGCGGAAATGTTGAGACGAGACCGAGAGAGAAATCCCGGACTCTCTCTACAAAGCTCAGCTGTCACCCGAGCAACTCACCCACTCTCTCCCTACTCTAACTCTAAAGATGAGAGCAAAAACCCACTAAGCTACTCTTCTCTCCTTTGGATGGTTGATGGATGCTTTCTCAAGGTGAAGGAGGGTCCCTTTTATAGTCTTCAAGGGTGGTTGCAGGCGTCAGGATTAAGCTAACCCTCTGCTTAACTGCCACGTGAAGGGGGACAGGTGGCGGCCTCTGGGGGAGGCCGGCCGGCCTAGGCCAGGCCGATCGGCCTGGCCTGGCTGCCCCGTGGCACCGCCTTCTTCAGGGACGCTCTGGATTGCTCCCTGAGGTCGGTAACGGTTGCTTTGGATCAAAGCTGTCCGAGAATCCAATGTTGGTGGGCCCTTCAATCCATGCAAATGTAGCTTAGGCCTTTCGGTTTCTTGGATCAAACCGACGTTGATCGCACGTCTCATGATCATTTATGTTGTGTTTGTGATCTCCTGGATCAGT
This sequence comes from Urochloa ruziziensis, assembly GCA_015476505.1. Classification (NCBI taxonomy): domain Eukaryota; kingdom Viridiplantae; phylum Streptophyta; class Magnoliopsida; order Poales; family Poaceae; genus Urochloa; species Urochloa ruziziensis. The sequence goes on along the minus strand of CM027120.1, from coordinate 33,405,697 downwards.
GACGTGGCAAGTGGCCACAGAAGGGGGCCGGTCGGCCTGGCATAGGCCGGCCGGCCTGGCTTTGTGCCCAATGTGGCTCAACTTTTGCTTGCTTGCTCCTGCACTCACAAATTATACAAAACTTGTGGAACTCATTAGAATTAATCAATTTTACTTTGTTATGAGCAAGATGAGCCTGAAATGTGACGGAATGTTGGTGGTGAAACCGTATCGTAACGACCACCAACACGCCCCCCTACCTGAACTTTGCTAGTCCCTTAGCAAAGAATGAATTAAATCACCAGGACTTTCGCAAGATCAGGGTCATGAGCTCAAGGTATACACAAGTCATATCTCTGAGTTTTCCTTCATACCTTGGATTCTGGTGGCTAACACCCTCATCTTCATCAATTGAGTCTTAGAACAACTCATTGATTGGTCGAGCACTTCTTCCTCTTGGCATTTGGAGTTTTTGATAATTTTATAAAGAAAACGAGGCATTCCCTTGTTATTTCTCAACATCTCTTGATCACTCATAGTGTTTGGATCCTCCCCTGGGCTTAGAATCAAGCCTCTCTATGTTATAAGGTGGAGCTTTTGAGATGTTGCTCACTCTTCTTTATTTATTTTGCAAGATCGAAGAACTTGTCTAATCATCCCTACTACTCATACATCTTGGCCAAGTGCATGTGTACTTTGATGTTTGAGTCCTTGTTTAAGCATCTTTCATCTTTCCCCTTTCTCTTTCTCTTCTTCTTCTTTTTTTTCTGAAGATAAGGAGTGTATCATCCCTTTCTTCATTCATTTTTTTTCAGGGGGATGAAGGGCTTTCGACAATTTGGACTTTATTGATGCTCGTGTACTTGGATGGCCATGATGAACAAGATAGCACGAACGTGAAGGCAAGTAATTCGAGCAAGCTCAAAATTCAGAAGGTAGCTATGTAGAAGTTTCAACTTGAACTTGTTATATGGCTTTGGATAGGACATTTCAAGTTGATGATAACAAGGGTTGCCTTAAGTTTTATTTTCAAAAACAATCATCAAAACCTTGAATCGGAAGGCTCAACTTCTCAAATCATCATATCATAAGAATCAGTTAACGAGAATCAGAATCAGGCAATCCTATCAAAAAGTTCCAAGGAGATGAAATACTTTGTCATGAAATATCACAAGTATATCCAAGGTGCCATGCGCAGGGGTTCACTTTCATGAGCTTTGATCAAGTTTTAAAATTACTTAGCCAGGAATTCTATTTAAATCAAAGTCATGAAAAGATCAAATGTAGGGGTTGCAAACCGTGTCCTGGAGTCGAGTCGACGACGACGGCCTCAGGCCCAGGCCGATCGGCCCAGTGCAGGCCGGCCGGCCTGGCCTTGTAGCCAGGCGTCCCGATTCAGGTTCCTCGTTCATGTGATTCGCGAGATTACGCAGTGGGCACGGGATCTCCTCGAGCGGCTGCAGTAGGGGGCCGGCCGGCCTGGCCTAGGCCGGCCGGCCTGGCATTGTGCCAGGTCCAGTCCTGCCTTGGCCAACGACCAGTACACCTCCTGTACATCAGTGTTTCTGCATGCTTTACTGAAATATCAGTCCGAGGGGTTGGTTGGCACACAAGTGTGCACCAACCATTCATTCATTTTTTTCTTTTTAGATGAGTCTCTTCTTTCAAATAAATAATTTTATTTTATTCAGATGAAGGGAAACAAACATGGGGGTGCTGAATACAAAGGGAAATTTGAATAAAATAAATCAAAAGGAAATTTAAATAAGCACCCAAAACTGAACTAATCCTAGCCCTAACTACTCCTCCTTCGGGCGATAGAGGTGTTCATTGCCGGTGGCCTTCGCGAGGCGCTTGACCTTAGAGGCCATTGCCTTGCGAAGGATCTCGATCTTGTCGTCGGCCTCCATCTGCCCGATCACCGCCTCCGCCACACGCTCGTCCATATTGTTAACCTTGAGTTGCAGCGCGGCAAGCTTCCTCCTCAGCTCCTCCACGTCCTCCTCCTCCTCCTCTTCCTCGGACCACTCCATCTGCCCGGGAGGTCCTTGGATCAGAGGGGGCATCATGAAGCGCTTCCTCCCCTCGTCGGGCTTCTTAGGGGCTAAGAAGAGCCCCTTCCTGATGCCTGGCCCTTCCCGGCGTGGAGGGCTAGGACTTCCCGGAGTGTACTGCGGTGAGTACCCCGGCGAGGTGGAGATGAACAGCGGCACGATCTCCTTCTTGAGCGGAGAGGAGATGAGGCGCTTCCCGATGGCCTTCTTTGGGGACAAAAGTCCCGTAGTTTGCCTTCGGGGCGTCTTGGGCAGGGAACTCCCCTGACCCTCCTCCTTAGGATCACGGAGGGAGGCTCTGCCCAAAGGCGAGCCAGAAAGGCGGCGAGGGGAGGCCGGCCGGCCTGCCCCAGGCCGATCGGCCTGGGAAAGGGGCCGCTGGGTCCCCGGCAACGGCGCCAGAAAAGCTTGTTGGCACACCTTAGCCTAACTAAAATCCGCAAGCGCACGGAGTCCGATGTAGCCTTTCACCAGGGGAGTAAGAACCTGGATATCGAATCCAAGGAACGGTAGACGCGACTAGCCTAGAACTTTTCTAACTGGATACACCAAGGAGAAAAAGGATAAATGGGTAGAGAGCTTGACTTTAGTTAGCTACTCGTTACCCCAGACAAACTATCGATACCTAACCTGATCTGCTTCGACGGCTAGAACGGGAAGAACTCAGAACGGGGTGAGAGAGGGGTTCTTCCGGGCTCAGCACTACTGTTATGAGTACACCTGAACATGGTGGAGTACAAAGGACGGACAGGGCTGTCACCACCTGCCGCCTACCACTGCAGTTCCGTGGGGTGCAACACAACCTGAGGTGACTAGCCAGCACAGGCACCACGCCTAAGCTTTCAGTCACTGACCTCCACCCAACGCGAAGGGCTATAGAGGAAACCCCAAACAAGAGTCGCTGTCACTCGCGCAGACTCAGGTACCCGCAGATCAAGATAAATACGATAACTTGCTGAAAGTAAATTGTAAACTAGCGAGGTACTAAAGGCAAGAGACCGAGGACTTACTGAAGATAACTCTTGAATATATTCCTCGGGGCGGAAATGTTGAGACGAGACCGAGAGAGAAATCCCGGACTCTCTCTACAAAGCTCAGCTGTCACCCGAGCAACTCACCCACTCTCTCCCTACTCTAACTCTAAAGATGAGAGCAAAAACCCACTAAGCTACTCTTCTCTCCTTTGGATGGTTGATGGATGCTTTCTCAAGGTGAAGGAGGGTCCGTTTTATAGTCTTCAAGGGCGGTTGCAGGCGTCAGGATTAAGCTAACCCTCTGCTTAACTGCCACGCGAAGGGGGACAGGTGGCGGCCTCTGGGGGAGGCCGGCCGGCCTAGGCCAGGCCGATCGGCCTGGCCTGGCTGCCCCGTGGCACCGCCTTCTTCAGGGACGCTCTGGATTGCTCCCTGAGGTCGGTAACGGTTGCTTTGGATCAAAGCTGTCCGAGAATCCAATGTTGGTGGGCCCTTCAATCCATGCAAATGTAGCTTAGGCCTTTCGGTTTCTTGGATCAAACCGACGTTGATCGCATGTCTCATGATCATATATGTTGTGTTTGTGATCTCCTGGATCAGTGACGTGGCAAGTGGCCACAGAAGGGGGCCGGTCGGCCTGGCATAGGCCGGCCGGCCTGGCTTTGTGCCCAATGTGGCTCAGCTTTTGCTTGCTTGCTCCTGCACTCACAAATTATACAAAACTTGTGGAACTCATTAGAATCAATCAATTTTACTTTGTTATGAGCAAGATGAGCCTGAAATGTGACGGAATGTTGGTGGTGAAACCGTATCGTAACGACCACCAACAACTCTGCTGACCACCGACTAATCCGATGCTGAGCACGAATTAGTCGGTGCTCCTCTGAGCAGGATTCTCTTGATCATCTTGCAAGATCTTGTGTCGACTATAACATACTATGGGATATGGGTACCCAGGCCCCCCTCACCGACCAGGATAAAACTCGGCCTGGGGCCACGTCTGATAGTGACGTGGGCCGATTCATGGCCCGGCCCACAGGATAGCCCGAACTTGCCAGACAAGACTACGAAGACTTAGCCCGCAAGGTGTGCGGCGCGACACCCGGATCCTGCGAGATATGCGCGACCTAGCTGGCAGATCACGCCCGGATATCTTAAAGATTACATTGTAACCGACTCGGATTACTTTCGTAACTGTAAACCGGTAGGATTAGATCTCAACCGACTTGTAGCCCTAGGCCCTCAGCCTATATAAGGCGGCCTAGGTCATCCCCCCAAGGGATCACGCCTCATACGCAAAATCTCCCCCATTGTAACCACCCACCAAGTCGTCATTGCTCATTGAGCTTTGCTAAGGAGATAACAAAGACACCACCGAACACAGGATGTAAGGTTTGTGCCTCCCGGCCGCCTGAACCTGTATAAACCTTGCGTCTCCTGTGTTACAATCGAGCTCCCTAGCCTTGCGATCACCTTTGCCTACAAATCTACCACTTCGGGTACCCCCTAGTGGATTGCCGATCCTAGAGTCCGACAGTTGGTGCGCTAGGTAGGGGAGATTGCCGGGCATCTATAGCTAGCTCGATGGCAGCCCCATCACGCGACGTCATCTTCCCCAAGGCCCTCGAAGGGATCCCAGAACACCTCGAGGGGATCAGCTTCTTCGACGAAGCTCACAGCAGCGGCACCTCCGACTCCGGTTCGGTCGGCAACGCCGTAGCTGACCCATGCGCTTGACGCACCCAGATCCGATCGGGTCTGACGGCGAAGGTTCGGAGGCACGTCCTCGGATCGTTATCCCACTCTTCCATCACCCAGGTGTGCTGGCCTTACGGGATAGAATCCCGGATCTGCTGCCTTGGCGCAGGTTCTCATCACCCGACGAAATTGTCACCCGGTTAGATCGCATACACAACACCCTCTCCGACTGCATTGCTACGTCGGAGGAAGCCCTTCGCGGGTCGGCCACACGGTTCCCACTCGGCCTCAAGAACGCTGCTGCTATGTACTCTAATGGCCTAAGCAGGCCGCTGGCTCAGATCCCATCTGAAACCCACGCCCAACCCACCCAGTTTTCAGATGGTGGTGAGTTCTAGGTCGCCGTGAACATTCTACCTCTGGTGATGCCTGAAGAGGCTAGCATGGAGACTTACGACACCTCTCCATGGCACGAGGTGTTCGTATCTTAGGACAAGTCCACTCAGGATGGTGAAACCGACTCCATGGGAGAACGGCGGAGACAGCGCAACTTGGAAAAGGCACGCCAACTTGGGCGCGACGCTCAAGCAGCCGCCGCCGCCGCCGCACCCCAGGCACAGCAGCCCCCTAATGACAACATCGTTGAAGTCAATGACCAACGCAACGATGGTCGGTAGGACCACCATAGGCGCCACGACCCTTGTGTCGAACCAAGAAACCTCGACTGCTGACTTCCGGAAAGCCTATAGGACGCCCCAGGCGAACGTCGCCGCCGCCCTGGCAGAATTGGCACACGTTGTCTATAACCCTCCATCCACCGAGCCAGAGAACGACTAGAGGTTGCTCAAGAGCAAGTCAAGTGGTCATATCAGTCGGGATCCAGGCGTGGTTACTCCGGATGATCCGGCAGCAACCGCTCAGCCTACAGCCGATCGGGCCACAAGAGACGCCGACACGATGAGCTCCGGCTCCAAGCTGTGAACGAGGAGGTTGACCAGCACAACCCCAACAATGACGACCCGGAGCAGAACGATGGATGCAACCCGCGTAACAGACGCGACCCACCAGAAGAGCCCCGCCAACCCGACAATCGTCGACCTGACGATCGCCGTCAAGACCGGCACCGACAGCCCGCAGGAGATATCTCGGTCGGCTCAGGAACTATGCGCCGGACCTCAGGCCGGACCTTGAGAACCGCCACGTGGCACGTGACGCTGCCGAGCTAGAGCAGCATGTCCGGTATGATGAAGACTATGGCCCTCTGAACCACCGCGGTTGCGGCGCGGATGGCAATGAAGCCGAAGCAGCAGAAAAAGAACGACGTACCTTCAACGAGTTGATGGCTCATGATCGATACGATCAAGAGTTCAGGGCGCCACGTGACGCCGACCGACTAAGCCCAGAGCCACACCGCACAGGCCGAGTCCGACTCAGAGTCGAGGCAGGCCAGCTGCCCCGCTATGAGAGAATCCAAGGCGATAATGACAACTTTGATGGCTTCGTCGCCTTCATGCCAAGGTTACGGGCCGTTGTCTACCCAGAAGGGTTCAAGCCAACCCAGGTAGAGAAGTATAACGGCTGCTCCGACATAAAGTTGTGGCTCAAGCAGTACCACACAGCGGTCCGAGTGGCACATGGCTCCAACGACCAGGCAGCCGCTTATTTCCCAGTCATGCTCGGACTGGAGGCCCTGTTATGGTTCGAAGGACTCCCCCGCAATTCCATTGACAGATGGCAAGACCTTTGCGTAGTGTTCTCCAAGAACTATCAAGCTAGCTGCACACCCCCTGGATCACGCTACGACCTTGACAATGTCAAGCAGAAGAAGGGCGAAAGTCTTCGGGACTATGCCAACCACTTTTTCGACAGCCGAAACAAGCTTACGGACGTCACTGATCGGGAAGTTATTGACGCTTTCCAACGTGGACTCGCACAGCCAGGACTCTTTCGCACACTCTTCAAGGTCGACCCTAACGACGTGGGGGAGCTCATGGACGTCGTAGACCTTGAAGCACACGCCGACGAAGCCGAGCAAGCCCAGTTCAAGAACAAGGACAAGCAAGTCGATGAAGACGAACGCCACAACTGTTGGTATTTCTTATGACCTACAGATAAATTCGCAAGCGTACGGATACTGATGTAGCTTTCACCCGGGAGTATTCCTGGGATCGATTTCCACGGGGAACGAGAAGTGTACTAATCCTTTAATTAATTCATCCGAAAGGGTAATATGGGGGATATGGATGACAACACAAAGAAAAGAAGAGATAAAAAGGCTGAGGGTAGAGAAGGTACTTGTGTAGCAATACTGGATATTTCGATAGATCAAGCAAGACAGACTTGTTCAAGAGAGTTCACTTCGGGCGCCTGAGACACCACCACTCACAGAAAGGGATGAGAAGGGCAGTGGTACCGCCTACCCCTAAGTCCTACAGACCAGAACTAACGTGGTGGATTACGTCGGCCGGACAGGGCTGTCACCACCTGCCGGCTACCACAACTATTCCGTTGAACTGGGTGCAAACCAAGGTAACGACTAGTCTAGGCACCACGCCTATACTAATAATTACTACTTCACTTGAATTCAGAGCAAAGCACCCACTACTAAGTAGTGAACGAGGAACCAGGAAACAAAGTAAGTAAGAGTAAATGCTTAATTAATCAGAGGGAATCAGAGTTACCAGACAAGACCCAGATGTAGTCACTCAAAGATGAACTGCATCCGCCGAGGTACAAAGTACAGGGAGAGCGGACACCTCCGTCTCTTCCCCCGAGCTCTCACCTCGCCTCTCTCCCTATTTTCTAAGGCTAGGAGCAGCAACGCTTCGCCTTGGAGCTTCTTGTCTTGTATTTCGACGTGTCTTCTCAAGGTGAGTGGGGTGTCCTTTTATAGGCTCCAAGGGCGGTTCCCGGGGTCGTAATCAAGCTAGCCTCCTGCTTAACATCCACGCGAAGGGGGAAGCCTAGATGAGGCCGACCGGCCTGGCTAGGCCGGTCGGCCTCATCTAGGCCGGCCGGCCTGGCTCTGGTGCCAAGTGGCACCGACCTTTGCAGGGACGGCTTGGATGATGTCCTGAAGTCGGTAACAGTTGCGTTCGGTTGAAGCTGTCCAAGAATCCTAGGTTGTGGGCCCTTCAATCCACGTTTATCCCACCCTAGGCATTCCGGGTCCTTTGATCAAACCGACACCAAATGCACGGCTCCTGATCATCTTTGATACATTAGTAAACTTGTGGATCAGTGCCGTGGCCAGAAGAGGGGAAAGGGGGCCAGTCGGCCTGGCCTAGGCCGGCCGGCCTGGCCCTGTGCCCAAATTGTTCCTTCTTTTCCCCATTTGCTCCTTCACTCACAAATTGTACAAAACTTGTGGAATTCATTAGAAATAATCAAATTCACATTGGCATGAGCAAGATGAGCCTGGAATATCGTGGAATGTTGACGGTAAAATCGTATAATAATGGCCGTCAACACACCCCCACACTTAGACCCTTGCTCGTCCTCGAGCGAGGAGTAGGGACTAAGATGAGACATGACATCCAAGGAAAAGGAACAAGCATACGAAATATTCCAAGCCATTCCTTGTACTTGTGAATTTTGTAGTGTCTATCATGCCATCTTGGGTAGTTGAGGATTGGAACGATCATGAATCAAGTCACTTCAACTCTATGTGTCAAGTAGCTTGAGATTTTTCAATAAGTTTTCAAAAACAAACCTTGCATTGCTCCTCATTTGATT